>JARHVA010002711.1:1630000-1647500 GCA_037957365.1 Torreya grandis | reverse complement strand
TATCTCCATAACTTTATTATGCTCCTTAATGTGCTCTTATATTCATTTTCATTCTCATTCCTTCAACTAGTCTAAATAGGCCTAATATGCCTTATATTTATACTTGAAACTTACTTTTACAAAAATTGGTTATAAAAACACCTTTAAAAACATTTATCACCATTTTAATATACTATTTAATATGTTTCACAAGTGAAAAACTAACTACATAGGTCAGTCAATACCATTTCTACCTAAAACCTCCATTAGGCCTTGGGGAGACCTAATACAATTAGGCCTTCTCTAAGCACATGTTTCACTTAGCCACCTTGGAGAAACATGAGCATATAAAAATTCATTAAACACTTAAAAATGACTAAAATATAAAATTTATAGCTTACATATATGTCCATACCACCTTTTATCTTGTTTGACTCTGTGAACCACGTTATTAGGACTACTTACAATTATGTCTACACACATAGAAAAAGTCTACCTTAAATATTTGATGCATATGACAAAATATGTGCCACAAAAATTCCCTTAAAATAAATTTATATAACCTTCATGACCTCATGTTAAAAATAATGTCCATTGGATATCACAAAACAAGCCAAAAACCTCAAACAAATAACTTTCATAAGCTCACTTAGAATTGTACACATGCTCCAAAAACCTAGTCAAGATTCTTTGACCTTTCACACATTAACAAGAGTATATAATGAATACTAATATATTAAAAAATAACATATGATACATATAAAACATCTTAATTTTAATTATTTCATTCAACTCTATCCAAATCACCTCAAACTCACCTCTGTAAGATGATCACTCAAATCTACTAGTCCACTTAAAAACATAGTCAACTTTGAGAAGAAATAAGTTCATTTTTAAGAACTATCATGATTAAATTACACTATGAGTTTATTAAATAAGGATTATTATTTTAAAAAATATATTTTTATACCATGCCAAAATTATAAATATTTTTTTCTCTGCATGTGTTACCTTACTCACTATTTTTAGTGGTTTTTGCCATAGTCAAAACCTTTGACTTTGACCTATAATATATGCACTTGTATGGACATTTAAGATAGGCCACTACCTATAGGTTATTCTTAATGGAGTATAATACATCTTTTCCTTTTACACCAAATTTATATGACCAATATCATACCTTATAAAATCATTTCTTTTCTCATTGATATAATGCACACACACAGTCATTTGAAATCCAACATTAATATTTTTGAATTTTAACAACTATTTCCTAAAGCTTAAATTTGATGGTCTTTGTCACATAATAGTATACTATATAAAATTTTAAGGCTTATAAAT
The DNA here is from genome assembly GCA_037957365.1 of Torreya grandis. Lineage (NCBI taxonomy): Eukaryota > Viridiplantae > Streptophyta > Pinopsida > Cupressales > Taxaceae > Torreya > Torreya grandis. The sequence goes on along the minus strand of JARHVA010002711.1, from coordinate 1,646,180 downwards.
TGAAGAGGAAAAATCCTCATGACATAAAACTTGTAAGGTACCTTTAGGGTACTAAGTACATCATCTCCATGTTTTATTTTAACCAAAGTTGACTTTCTGAGTGCCTGCAATAAATGCATAAACTTGATGGGTTATTCATATCTCCATGATGTGTAGTGATGGTTTGGATTATCATAAGCTATAATTGTAAATTTTTATCTCTCCAAATTTCAATATGAAATACCATAGCCTCACCAAAACATCTATGGATGCCTCAAAACATCATCTTGGTTCTCAATACTTTGTACTCATGCCATATATCCTCCAAACCGGATCATGATGTCTCATTGTGCTATATAAGGTTTTAAGATAAGGTCTATGTGAATACCACAAATGAATTAATTACCCTTTTATCTCACTCAAATATTCATATGACTGAATCAACACCTTTATCACATGCCCTTAACAATGCATTATACACTTTTAAGTTTATACACATCCATGTCATCACCATCATGCCTCTATAAGCCATTTACATGCTTAATAATTGGGCCATCAACTAGACCTAATAGGTAAAACACCAATTTCAAAATTTATTTCCAATATAGATGAATTTTGAAACTCAATCTTATTCCAAATAACCTTATACCATTCTCTCAATCCTGTACCCACTCATTTCATCATATCTCACAATGTTTCACAAGACACTCTAAAATATTACTCAAAGATACACTATAAATATCATATGAATGATCATAACTACCCTTATTTTTCATCAAATACAAATATTACCTTTAAAATAATGATAGGCTCAACCATATGACATCAGTGATAACTTGCAACAATTTCCCCCTTTCCCATTGATGGCAAACCACAAATGAAGCAATCCTTCTCAACTTGAATAGTTTCATCAAGAATTTCCTACCCCTTTGATATTAATGAAAAAGAGTCTCTATAACTACCACAAGGTCATATATACATATTAAAATAATCCTTGGACCTAATCATAATCAATCTCTTCCTTGATCTTCACAACATATGCATCTCAACTAAATTTGCACATTTACCTTTATCCTTCAAATAACAGAGCTCATAAGCTCCCCCTATAATTATGCATATCTTGGCTATATATTCAGCCTTATATAATTATAAATTTTTTATATAAATTTTTTTTGAAACCTAAAATTACCTCCTCTACAATCAATAATTCACACTTCATTCGGTTACCTCATGAAAGCTCCATTAGGTCTTAAAAACCTATTAGGCCTAATTGCCCTAAAAACACAATCTTCAAAGATACAACTCAAAAAACCTATAAAAATTAATTAAATCCAAAATACACATATGTATATAAAATTTATGGGTTCAAGGTCATCATTAAATCCACTATACACCTTCACTCAAGCTCTAATCACACAAAAACACTCTTTCAAAAAGCTTACTTTGTTCTACCAAAAATGATCAAAACACAATCAAGATCCTTTGACTACCAACGTCTACATATGAAATTTAAAACACTAAAAATTAATTAATAATATATTATTACACCTATATAACATAACCACATTATTTTTATACTACCAAACTGATCATAATGACACAATATCATCAATCTCATCAACACACAGAAGGCTGTCAAAGACTCTAAAAACATAATCTTGAATAATTTTGTATTTAGTTGATGTAATGATACTTTAAACACTTATAATTAACATTTATAGTCTATATATTACATATATATCATTATCCAATAGATATATCTCAAACTCTAGTGTCAACCATCAGTCTTACAAACCAATTTTCTAGGCTTCTCTCTCACTATTTTAACACAGCCAAACAACCATTTTGGATTTCATGTTTCAACTTATTAACCTAACTCTAAAACTTATATAAATAATTTTTAGATAATTTAGGTCTTAAAAAACAAAATAATATCCATCTGATGCTTCAGATAATGATAAATATCCTCCAACTCACCATTTTCATTTTAACTAGGTTTTCTCACTGCCTTCACTATTACCTAGTTTAACAATATGCCAACTTCCATGATTATTTTGGAAATTTTGAGTTTTTTAATATAATAAAAAATAATCATGGGAATGAATTAAATTTATTTAAAATTTTCCTCCAATGATTTTCATTCTTTGACTTGGTCAACCCTTCCTATTATACCACTATTTCTAAGAAACAAGGGTCTTTCTATGGGTTCCACTCACTGTCCTAAAAAACCAATGCCACCTAGAAAATTTTGATGGATTATTATGTAACATATAATAATAAAAACATATTTTAAAAACCATTCTATGACATTTACAAAAAGATCTCTCCAATCAGGGTTTTAGGAGGGTTATAGACTAGTTTTGGTGTTAGCAATTGTTCATATAGTATTATACTTGGAATCACTTATTAATTATTTTAAATAACTTATAGGATAATTTTAAATATTTAAATAAGATATTATGAAACTATTCAAAGTTTTACATGTGCCAATGAGCATCCAAAGATCCTTCTCAGACTTGGAGACCTTCATTTTGCATATATAGGAGACCTTCAAACTTGTTTTATTGATTTATGATTTACTTCAAGAATTTAAAATTAATAAAAATTATTTAATAAACCTATTAAATCTCTTTAAAATATTACATTAACTTTATGCACCTTGGAAACTCAACTTGACACCTCACTAGTATACACTAGGTCTCTTTGCACATTAGGCCTTAAACTGTCAGTTATATTTGGACCTTGAATACACTAGGAATCCTCTTGAATTATTATAAAAAAATCATATCTATGTCATAAAAAATCATACCAATATTACATATTTCCAACCTTATTCACATAGTTCTCTCACTGCTCATCTCAACAAGTTACCAATCCTGTGCCTTCACACTAGGTCTCTCATGCAAGAACTAAGACTCAAAATTGATATTGAAACTTAATTTCATGACTAAGAAACAAAATATGATCAATACCAAAAAGATTAATCCTTATAAATATATAATTAAAAATATTCACATGCTTCCATTGACAAAGAAAATGTCTCTATGAAGCCTATTAGAGACACTACATTCCATAGAGGCTAGAATAAAGTGAACTTAGAAGACGTACACATCTCCTTTATCATTTTGTATTCATGAAACTAATTTATTTCATTTATAATAATTTTAGGATTTTTAATCTTCTTTGTCTCACTATCCTCAACATCAATGATGTTGTTCATATTATCAACTCTTGCAACTATCTTACCTTCCAAAACATTATCATTAGAATCTAACAATAGGAAATCTTGACAAGGCTCATGCTCAACTATAACAAGTAATTATTTATCTACTATATCAAGTAATACATCTTCACTCCTTGGCCAAATATGATCTTCCCTTACTAAATTTAGTCTCCATACCCATGTTTGACCTTTTTCATGACTTTTAGAAGCTCTGTATCTCTTAACATGACTTGAGAACCTACTTAATCCAATTGGATAAAATTTATTAATGTGACCAATATTATGACAAAAAAAACAAACAAATTCACTCATAACTTTTTATTTATGAATACTATAAACTTCCTTTGATTGATTGCTTCTCCTCATATAGTCTCTTGCCCTCTGACCATAATTATGAAAAATAAAATAATGGCTAGGAAAAGAATTGGGATACCTTATTGCATTGGCCTGTTTTATTGGTTTTTTCATGTTTCTCTTATTATTTGCATCCTTCTTAATTTTTTCTAACTTTTCATTATATTTTTAAAACTATCTCACCTTGAACATGAGTTTATCATGCTCAACTTTCAAGGAACCTAGCTCGGTCTTCAATAGATCATATTCAGACTCTTTTGATCTCAACCTTACATTAGCAACCTCTACATGATTTTTAAGATCCTTGATGATATTGTTATACTTCATGACATTTTTTTTAATTTATCCCTTCAAATTAAATATATTATTCTCAATTTATTTTATCACAAACTTTAAATCTTGATTTTCTTTCCTTAGTTGCTTAGCCATCTTGTGCTTCTAGAATAACCTTTAGTTTGGCAAGCCCTCTCCAAAGGACCTACTCTGATAAAAAAATGTTGTAAACAAAAAAAATAAGAGGTTTGGGTGGTTAATTAGTGTCAAAAAATTTAATTTTATTATATTCATGTTTATTTAACCATTTAATAACATATCAACTTGATCTAGCAATATCATCATGAAAACATACTCATAAAAAGCATAAAAGCTGAGAAAAAATTACATGAACACCATATCTATGTGGGAAAACCTAATGGGGTATGAAAAAAATTGAAACACCAATTTTAATAATATTTTATAATCAATGGATCAAACATTTAGTTTGGCACCAACCCTATAAGGAGGTCTAACCCCTACCTAGTCAATCACCCCCTCAACTAGTCTTTACAAAGCTTCATCTTACAAGGAGGATACAAAATCCTAAGTGGATTATCACAAACCCATAAAATTTAATGATACTTATATAATATAAAACATATAATGAAGCTCCAACTCCCTTCTTGACTAAGCACCAAACCAACCAAGAAAAGCTTTATCACCTCAAGATACCTTATTGCTCTCTTAAGTTATGGTGAACTCTTCTTCAACTATCTATCTTCTCTATCTATATTACACTCTCTATGATAAAATTATAATAAACCTATGATGAATATAATGATTTTATTTCACCTCATTCATCTCACTTTAACCTTTTACCCCTCTCAAACATCCTTCTAGGCTCTCTTGTTCAACATGCCTCTTCTAAGCTCATTACGTCAATTGATATTATCATCTACTTGTAAAATATATGATGGATATTCATGAATAATAATTTTCATAATTATTAATTTATACATGACCTACCTTATATCCTCCATTTATCTCTTTTATTCTCTTATGTTCACATACCCTCAACTTCTTCCAAATAGCCTTTTAGGCTTCCTTATTGAAACAACCCTAATATGGCTTGATTAGGTCATATGACCTTGCTAAAAAAACTTAGACATTATGTTATATGTTTATATATACTCCTTTAATTCCATATAATTATATCCATAACTTTATTCTGATCTTCAATGTTCTCTTGTATTCATTTTCACTCTCATTCCTTCAACTAGTCCAAATAGGCCTAATATGTCTTGTATTTATACTTGAAACTTAATTTCCCCCACCTTGGTTATAAAAACACCTTTCCACACATGTATCACCCTTTTAATATGTTATTACACACTTTTAAATATTTAAACACTCACTACATAAGTTGGCCAATGCCATTTAGGCCTAATTGTATTAGGGGAGACCTAATACAATTGGGCCTTCTCTAAGCACATGTTTCACATATCCACCTTGGAGAAACACGAGCCTCTAAAAAATAATTAAAAAATTAAAACATGACTAAAATAGACCCCTTATAACTTAAATATAGTTACATACCATATTTTATATGGTTTGACTCCTTGAACCACATCATTAGGACTACTTGCAATTAGATCTACACACATAAAAATTTTGCCTTAAATATCTAAAGCATATAACAAAATATTACACACAAAAATATCCTTAAAATAAATTTATGTAGCCTATGTGACCTCAAGGTAACCAAAATATCCATTTTAAATCACGAAATAGGCCAAAGGACCTCAAACAAATAACTTTCATAAGCTCACTTAGAACTACACATAGGCTCCAAAAATCCAGTCAAGAGTATTTTAATTGTCATACCTTCGTTAGATTTTATAATTAATAATAATAAATTTAAACTAACCTATGAGACCTATTTAAAAATTTAATGTGAATTATATCAATCAATTATATCCAAATCACCTAAAACTCATCTTTGTAAGATGCTCACTTAACTCTAACAGTCCATTGAAAAACATAATCAACTTTAAAAAGCAATAAGTTCACTTTAACAAAATTTCATGAATAAATTAAAATTGTATTATGTTAAATAAGGAGTAAAATAAAACTTTAATTTTTATACCAAGACAAAATTATGAATATTTTGGTCTCTACATGTATTCATTTGCTCACTAGTTTTTCTGGTTTTTACCACAATTAGAACCTTTGACTTTGACCTATATTAAATGAATTTGTATAAATATTTAAGACATGAAACCACTTTAAGGTTATTCTTCATGTATTTTAATAAAAATGTATATTTTAAACCAACTTTATCTGACCAATATCCTTCCTTCTACAAGTATTTATTTTTTCACTGGTCTAATATACACAGTCATTTTAAATCCAAAGTTCATATTTTTGAATTTCAATAGCTCTTTCCTAAGCCTAAATGTGAAAGTCTCTGGCACGGCATAGTATACCATATAAAATTTAAGGATTATAAATTGAATAGGACAAATCCTCATGACATAAAAAAATTAGGGCACAAAGTACATCATCTTCATGTTTTGGTTTGAGTAGAGTTGACTTTTTGAGTACTTGTAATAAATGCACAAACTTGCTAGGTTATTCATATCTCCATGACATGAAATGATGGTCTAGCTTCTCTTATGCTATTATGGTGCATTTTTATCTCTCCAAAGGTCAATATGAAATACCAAAACCTCACCAAGACATATATGGATGCCTTAAGACATCCTCTTGGTTATCAATGCTCTGTACTCATGCCATATATCCTCCAAACCTGATCATGATGTCTCATTGTGCTACCTAGGGTTTTAAGACAAGGTATATGATAAGACCACTAATTAATTACTTACCCTTTTATCTCACTCTAAGATTCATATGACTAACTCAACATATTTATCACATGCCCTTAGCATTACATTGTAAACCTTCAAGCTTATACACATCCATGTCATCACCATCATGCCTCTATAAGCCATTTGCATGCTTAAGAATTAGGCCATAAACTAGACCTACTAGGTACCATACCAAATTTAAAGTTTATTTCCATTGTATATGCATTTTTAAACTCACTCTTATGCTAAACAACCTTATACCATTCTCTTAGGCCTATACCCACTTATTTCATCATACCTCACAATGTTTCACTAGACACTAATGGATTACTCAAAACTAAACTAACAATCTCATATGAATGATCATAGATATACTTATTTGGAATAAAATAGAAATTTTAACTTAACATAAATGATATTATCAACCATACGACATAAATGAAAACTTGAAAAAATCTCTCCCTTTGTCATTGATGACAAACCATAAATGAACCAATCCTTCTCAACTTGAATAGTTTCATCAAGAAATTTCTCCCCATTTGATATTAATTATAAATGTATATAAAAATAAAATAATTTAAACTATACATATACCATTTATCCTTGTACCTGATACTAATCAATATCCTCCTCAATTTCATAACATATGCACCATAACTATATTTACACATCTGCCTTTATCCTTCAAATCATAGAGCTCACAAGATCCCCCTATCATTATGCATATATTAGTTTTAATTTCATCCTTATATACTTTTGAATTATTATTGAAATTTTTTTTTTCAACCTATAATGACCTCCTCCACACTCAATAATTCACACTTCACTCACTTACCTCATGAAAGATCCATTAGGCCTTAAAGACCTATTAGGCCTAATTGCCCCCAAAACATATTCTTCAAAGATCAAGCTCAAAAAACCTATATAAATAAATTAAACACAAAATAAACACATGTATATAATATTTTTGACCTTAGGGTCATCATGAAATCCACTAGACACCTTCACTCAATATCCAAGCACACAAAAACACTCCTTCAAAAATCTCACTTTGTTCTACCAAAACCTATCAAAACATAGTCAATATCCTTTGAATACGAAAGTCGTAATATAAACTTTAAAACACTAAAAATGCATGAAAAATATATTTTTAAACCTATATAACATAATCACATGATTTTTTTACTTATAAACTGATCAAAATAACACAATAACATCAATCTCATTAGCACATAGAAAGTTATCAAAGACCCTAAAAACATAGTCTTGAAGGATGTTGTATTTAGCTCATGTAATTATAATTTAAACACTTATAATTAAAAATTATAGATTTTATATTACCTATATATAATTATACTATATATATATATATATATATATATATATATATATATATATATATATATATATATATATATATATATATATATATATCTCAAACTCTAGTGTCAACCATTGGTCTTACAGACCAATTTCCTAGGCTTCTCTCTCACTATTATAACACAACTAGACATGCCATTTTGGATTTCATGTTTCAAATTATTAAAATCACTCTAAACATTTTATAAATAATTTATATATAATTTATGTCTTAAAAAACAAAATATTATCCATGACATACTTAAACTATATGCAAATATCCTCCCACTCACCATTTTCATTTTGACTAGTTTTTCTCATTATATTCACTATTACCCAGTTTAGTGATAAGCCAACTTCCATGATAGTTTTAGAAAATTTTAAAGTTATAACATAATAATAAATCATCATGTTCATGAATTAAAATTCTTAAACATTTTCCTCAAATTATTTTCATTCTTTGACCTAGTCAACCCTTCCTACTATACCAATATTTCTGAGAAATAAGGGGTTTTATGTGGGTTTCACTCATTGTCTTGACAAACCACTACCCTTGGATATCATTTATGGATTAATATACCAATTTTTATCATTAAAATATATTTTATAAACCATTCTAGTGTAATTACAACAAGATCTCTTCAATTGGGTCATTAAGAGAGTTTTGAGAAGGTTTTATACTAATTTTGGTTCTAGTGATTGTTCATACAATATTGTCCTTAAAACCACCTCTTAATGATTTAAAATAATTTATATGACACTTTTAAACATTTACCCAAGAGATTAGGACACAAAAATTTTACACATGTGAATGAGCCTCAAAAATTCCTTCTCGGGCTTAGAGACCACCATTCTACATACATAGGAGACCTTCAAACTTGTTTTCTTGATTTATCCTTTACCTCAAGACATAGAAATTCAAAAACATGATAAAATAAACCTATTACATCTATATAAAACCTAAATTTATCTATATTCACTTTGGAAACTCAATGTGACACCTCATTAGGGCACACTATGCCTCTTTTCACACTAGGCCTTAAACTATCAGTTACATTTGGACCTTGAATATACTTGGAAACATATTTAATTATTCTAAAAACCTCATAATTATGTCAAAAAAAATCATACCATGCTTACATGCTTCCAACCTCCTTCACACAAGTCTCTCACTACTCATCTCAACAAGCTACCAATATACAAACTAATTTTTTAACTTACATTCATGATTGAGAAATTAAAATATTATCAAGACCAAAAATATGACTTCTTCTCAAGATATAATCATTGATAATATTCACACACCTCTATTGATAAATAAAATGTCTCTAGAAAGCCTATTAGAGACACTCCATTCCATAGAGGCTAGAACAAAGTGAACTCAGAAGATGTCCACATATCCTTTATTATCTCCTTGATAATATTTAATTCATGAAATTTATTGATTTAGTTTATAATAATTTTAGGCTTGTCAATCTTCTTTTTCTCACTATCATCAACATGAATGATGTTGTTCTTCTTCTCAAGTCTTACAACTATCTTACCTTACAAAACATCATTAGAAGCTAACAATAGGAAATATTGACAAGGATCATTATCAACTATAACAATTTGATATTTCTCTAATGTAGAAATTAATACATCTTCACTCTTGGTCCCAATTTAATCTACCCTTATTGACTTTGGTCTCCATACCCATGTTTGACCTTTCTCATGTCTTTTAGAAGATCCATATCTCTTAACATGACTCGAGAACCTACTTACTCCATTTGGAAAACATATATAAATGAGACCAATCTTATGACCAAAAAAAAATCTCACTCATACCTTTTTCTTGATGAAGACTGTAAACTTCCTTTGACCAATTGCTTCTCCCCATACAATCTCTTATGTTATGACCAAAATGATGACAAATAAAACAATGACCATGAAAATAATTGGGATACCATAGTGTACTAGGATGCTTGATTGGTTTATTCATGTTTCCATTATTTTTTTCATCCTTATTAAATTTTTCTAACTTCTCATGATGTTTTTCAAACTTTCTCACCTTGACTATGAGTTGCTCATGCTCAAATTTCAAGGAACCTAGCTCGGTCTTCAATAGATCATATTCAGACTCTTTTGATCTCAACATTAAATTATAAACCTATACATGATTATTAATATACTTGATTATATTCTCATCCCTTATGAAATCTTTGGTTATCTCACCCGTCTAATTACATATCTTTTCCTCAAGTGCTTTGATCACAAACTTTAAAGCTTGATTTTCTTTCCTTAGTTGCTTAGCCATCTTGTGCTTCTAGGAACACCTTTAGGCTATCAAGCCTTCTCCAAAGGACCTTATCTAATACTAAATTTTGAAAACATAACCAATGAGAGGGTAGGAGGTGAATTTTTGTACAAAATTTTCATTTAATTACATACATCATTATTTAACTTTTCATTCACATATCAACTTGATCTATCAATATCATCATGAAAACATACTCATACAAATCATAAAAGCTAATAACACATTACATGAACACCATAGATATGTGGTAATACCTCATGGGGAATAAAACACATTGAAATACTACTTGGAATACTATTTTATAAAAAAAGGATCAAACATTTAGTGAGGCACCAACCCCACAAGGAGGTCTAACCCCTACCTAGGTAAGCACTCACTCAACTAGTCTTTATAAAGATTTAACTTGAAAAGAGTATATAACCCTATAAGTGACTTATAACCAACCTAGCCACTTCAAGGACAATTATACAAGCTCCAACTTGAGAGGTAGATACAAGGCAAGCTTGACCACCTCAAGATACCTTATTGCTCTCTTAATTGATGGTGAACTATTCTTCAGCTCTATATCTTCTCTATCTAGATTCCATTCTATATCATACACTCTTGACACACCTATGATGAATATATTGATTATGTCACACCTAATTTATCTCAATTAAACCTTCTACCCCTTTCAAATAGCCTTTTAGGCTCTCTTGCTCAATATGCCTCTTCTAAGCTCATTAGGTGAATTGATCTTATCATCTACTTGTAAAATCTTTGATAGATGTTCATGAATAATACCTTGCCTATTTATAAATGTATACATGACCTACCTATACTCCTATATTAATATGTTTTATTTTATTATGTTCACATACTCTCAACTACTTCTAAATAGCCTTCTAGGCTTCCTTGCTCAAATAGTCCTCATATGGCCTGTCCTCATATCATCTACTTGTAGAATCTTTGATAGATGTTCATGAATAATACCTTGCCTATTTATAAATTTATACATGACCTACTTATACTCCTATATTAATATGTTTTATTTTCTTATGTTCACATACTCTCAACTACTTCCAAACAGCCTTCTAGGCTTCCTTTCTCAAATAGTCCTCATATGACCTAATCAGGCCATATGAGGACTATTTGAGCAAGGAAGCCTAGAAGGATATTTAGAAGTAGTTGAGAGTATGTGAACATAATAAAATAAAACATATTAATATAGGAGTATAGGTAGGTCATGTATACCTTTATAAATAGGCAAGGTATTATTCATGAACATCTATCAAAGATTCTACAAGTAGATGATATGAGGACTATTTGATTAGGTCCTATTATATATATATATATATATATATATATATACACAAAATATAATAATTACATATAAATTTATCCATACCCCTATTCTTCTCCTCAAGGTGATCTTATATTCATTTTCACTTGCATTCCTTCAACTAGTCTAAATAGGCCTAATATGCCTTGTATTTATACTTGAAACTTACTTGTGCCCACCTTGGTTAGCCAAAAACCTTTACACACATGGATAACCCTTTAAATATTCTATTAAAAATGCTTAAAAATTTAAACCCTCATTAAATATGCTGGAAAATACCATTTATACCTAAAACCTCCATTAGGCCTTGGGGAGACCTAATATAAATAGGCCTTTTCTAAACACACATTTCACTTAGCCACCTTTGAGCAACATGAGCCTATAAAAATACATGAAACACTTCAAAATTTACTAAAATATACCATTTATATCTTATATATAGGTAAATACCACATGTTATATTCTTTGACTCATTGAACCATGTCATTAGGACTACTTGCAATTAGGTCTACATACTCAAAAAATGTTTTCCTTAAATATCTGAAGAATATGACAAAATATTATACATAACCATGTCCTTTAAACACATTTAATTAAAATTAAGGACCTATTTATCACTACCATGTCCATTTTAAATTAAAAAACAAACTATAAGACCAAAAATAAATAACTTTCATAAGCTCACTCATAATTGCATGCACACTCCAAAAACCCAGTCAAGAGTCTTTGAATTTTCACACATTCATAGGAGTCTTCCATGAATATTAATACATTAAAAATAATCTATGGGAACTATAAAAAAAATTAATGTGCATTATATAATTCAAACATGTCAAAATCACCTCAAACTCACCTCTACAAGATGCTCACTCAAATCTTCCAATCCACTAAAAAACATAGTCAACTTTGACAAGCAATAAGTTCACATATAAAGAATATCATGAAGTAATTCTATTTGTATTTTATTCATGAAGTAATTCTAATTTTAGTTATACTTTCATGTAGTAATTCTACATGCATTCCTTTGCTCACTAGTTTTTTTAATTTTTTACCAGAGTCAAAACCTTTGACTTTGACCTATAATAAATGCACTTATACAAACATTTAAGACATGCCACCACTTTGAGGTTATTTTTCATAGAGTATATTAAAAATTTGACTTGATTTGACCAATATTATACCTTCTAAAATCAATTCTTTGCTCACTAGTCTAATGCACACCCACATTCATTTAAAATCCAATGTTTATGTTTTTAAATTTATACAACTATTTATCGAAACTTAATTTGACAGTCTCTAGCACATCACAGTCTACTATAGAAACTTTGAAGGATTATAAATTAAAGATAACAATTCTTCATGACATAAAAATTGTAGGGAACCTTTAGGGCATTGTGTACATCATCTCCATGTTTTAGTTTGACTAGAGTTGACTTTATGAGTACCTATAATAAATGCACAAACTTGATGGGTTATTCATATATCCATGACATGAAATGATGTTTTGGCTTATCTTAAGCTATAATAGTGAATTTTTATCTATCCAAAGGTCAATATGAAATACTATAACTTCACCAAGACAGCTATGGATGCCTTAAAACATCTTCTTGGTTCTCAATGCTCTATACTCATGCCATATATCCTCCAAAGCTAATCATGATGTCTCATTGTGCTACCTAAGTTTTAAATGTAATTTCTATGAGAAGACCACCAATGAATCACTTACCCTTTTATCTCACTTTGAGAGTCATATGATTGACTCAACACCTTTCTCACATGCCCTTAGCACTACATTGTACACCTTCAAGCTTATAAACATCCATGTCATCACCATCATGCCTCTATAATCCATTTACATGCCTAATAAATAGGCCATGAACTAGACCCACTAGGTACCACACCACTTTAAAACTTTATTTCCACTATAAATGCATTTTTAAACTCACTTGTATGCCAAACAACCTTATACCATTCTCTCAAGCTTGTACCCACTCATTTCATCGTACCTCTCAATGCTTCACAAGAAACTCTAATGGATTACTCAAAGATACACTATAAATCTCATATGAATGATGATAGCTACCCTTCTGTGGAATCAAATACAACTCATACCTTGAGATCAATGATAGACTCAACCATATGACATCAATGCCAAATTGTAATATATGATACACAAATATAACTCTCACTAGACCTCAAAAAAGGTAAATAATTGTAGCTATGGATATAAATAGACAAGTAAATGGTTGTAAAGGATTAAAAACTAGGGTAAAATATGGGTTATAATAGTTTTAAATGGGTAAGGTTTAATGGTAAACCAAATGGGGGTATATGTAACCTAAATGGATTAATGAAAAACATATGGAATATTATGTCTAGACAATCTTATTTGGTGTAGGAAAGATCCTAAATAAGTATACACATAGATACATCCACAATGAAATATGAAAATCAATATATATATATTCTAATAAGTAAATAAAGGAAATAGTGTATGGATATAAATACTTACCCTGAGGTGAACCCATCAACACTTTCATATCTACCTTGGCTCAAGAAGATATTTATATGGGAAATTTTAGGTTAAATACATAAAATGGTTTGATGAATGCATAGATAACCTCAATTAGGAACTCCTAATGACCCCTACTATTGAGATTCAATGAAACTAAAAAAAAGATCTCTAAGACAAGTTTGTAAGGCACTGAAATATCCCAAAGAGTTCCTTAGGGAATAAATTATAAGCAAGTAGAGCGTATTGATGTGATATGATATGATATTAATGAAATATGACCATATATATAATTATAATACCTAAGGCTAACCCTAAATTATAATCATATTGTATTATCTAGGATAATATAGTTTGAAGATGTTAGTTGGCACAATAGAATATCATCTAGGCTGATATAGTATATATGTTGAAAGATACACCTAGAAATGTATTAGGTAGGATGATATAGTACAAGAAGGATAAAGTCACAAGAATATAGTATCATCTATGTCTATATCATAGGATATAAGGAAACTATAAAATTTGGATAAGAAATAAATAAAATGGATTGACATATAGAAACTCAAAGGAAACAATACTTATAATAATAACGGTGTTAGTAGGATAGAATGCCAACATCTCCCATAAAGAACCATGAGTCATTCCCATCTCATTTTTGGTACACCCTTTAAGGTGTACACTTAGGTATATTTATACATCAATAAAAAATTGTAAAAGGAAGTGTTAGTAAATGATAAAATAAAAAATAATATGTGTATACATATTCCCCACTTGAATCTCATTATGAGTTACAATATCATAATATAGGATGATGATTTTGGAAAGAAACATATCAGCACAAAAGATCATAACTTAAAATATATCCTGAAATAAACACTGATAAATAAATAAATAAATAAAAGTATATTATACATACCTTTATTTACCTTTTCACTAAATGATTTAATTTAAATACCATAGTCTCAATTATGGAGGGTGCAATAACTAAATTTTAGAAACCCTAAGGATAGAAGGCTAAAAATGGATAACATCAATGTACACAAAAGTAATATTGTCAAATAACATGATATAAAATGAAAAACTAAAAGAAATAATTAAATCACTTGGAAATTTGGCAAAATGCTATTGATAATGATAGGTTAGAACTAAAAGACCAAAGGATTAGATAAAACAAATGAAAATCATTATGCTAAAATGTCAATGCTACTTAGGACAAAAACACCAAAAACACATCCAAATTAAGATGAGTAACAATACAAACTAAATAAATGATACATAAAATTGTTCTATTATGAATACATCATCAATGTAAGAGGAGTAACAAACCATACTAAAAATAATAATGAAAACATGAAATGGGAAAAATGGACCTAATGACGTGAAAAAATGTGAATAGAAGTCTTAAGGCCCCAATCATAAATGTGATAAATTATAGGAGGATAATGGACTTACCAAGAGAAAATATCACAATGAATCAAAGATGTAGCTTCTATTATAAAGAGAGAAAATGTAAAACTGCCATTTTAATAGCATGCCAAAAATAAATAGAGAATAGGAATTAAATAGGATGAAAAATGTTTATAAATAAACTTTATTCTCAATAAAAATGGAAGGAGGGAAAAAAAAGGCATCACCAAGGTGAAAATATGATATTTATAATAAATGAGACACTTAGATCATGTAGGCAAGACTATGAGTTTTCAACACTAGTGGCCCTAGATAACCCTATATAATAACGTATGCTTGGGATAACTAGTGAAGTTTAGATATCATAAGTTTAAGTTTTTCATTGATGTAAATTAAAAGGATATTAAATTCCAAAAATGTGTTCCCTACTCTTTAGGACCTATCACAGAGCCAAAGATCTAATGTGAAGATCTAGTACTTATGTGAGAAATTAGGTGGCACTAAAATTTGAGGGTATAGATAATGATAAATATATACCTATCCTATTCTACTAGCCTATCATACCCCAATGGACCTCAGATCTATCATGAGAAAATATGTG
>JARHVA010002711.1:1512500-1627500 GCA_037957365.1 Torreya grandis | reverse complement strand
TTTTTCAATATTGCTTATAGAGTTTGGTATAATCAACCTTGGGAGGATAAGTATGATATTTATTTAATTGGATGATATATTTGTACCATAAGGTTTATTGAGTGGTGACTACTTCTATGTGGAAAATAAGAGAATTATTCTTGGTTGTTAAGGTAGATGGTGATTTTATCATGTGGAAAATGAATTGTGATTCATGTAGTGTTGTATAAGGATGAAAATAAGAGTCTAAGGAAGAAATAGAGTCTATGATAGCATTTTTCTCTCTTTAAATTGATTCAATTATGAAAGACACAAACTATTTGTAAATAATTGATTCAATTTGATGATATTTAGTAATATTTTCACTTTTACATTGATTCATGGCATTGATTTGATGACATATGAGCTATTAATCATCTAAAACATTTAAATAAGGGTTATCTAGATCTATGGTTACTTGTATCCTATGGATGCTATATTCATATTCAATTATGTCATTAATTACATCATAGTTTAATCAAAATTATAAAGGAATGATTTTATATGAGGGTCAACTAAAACACATCTTGCCTCAACTCTTTGAAGGAATTTGGATCCATTGAAGTGGAGTGTTCAAGTTCCCTCCTGTAGATCAATAGTAAATTTTGTTAATTATTATATAAGAAATTTTCTAGATGATTTAAGTTTAAATAATACTATTTTTGGATATTCAAGGGCTTATGCCTTGAGATCAATTATGACATTGTGAAAGTAGTCTTTAAGGGAAACAAATTGTTCAATACATTCTATTAGGATAACATCTTTGTCTAGAAGAGTATCTCAAAGGTGATACATAAGTACTATGGGATTGGTATAAATTTTATCATAGATAACTTAGACTTTGACTAATTTTTGGGTAATGATTCATTGGTAAAAATTCATTTATATCACCACTAATTTATTAGTTTGATCTACATGCAAGAAGGGTTTTGGGAAGAAATTGAAAAGGAGATCAAAATGGACAAGGCCATAATAAGTTTGATAAATCATATAATACTAATTTTTTTTGGTTGTGAAGTATATTTATAGATAATCACGCCCCACTTTTGTATATTAGGTCTTTTAATCTATCAAGATGTGACTAATATATTAGATTGTGTATTATTTTCCTAACTCATATCATTGAACAAACATTTCAATAAATTATATGTGGGTTTATGATGTGTAATAGATGAGAGATTGATAATTTTAAGGTGGTATTATAGTATGACGATGAATTAATTATTTATTCATATTATTAAAGAATTGATGACAATTTTAGTCCATTCAAGTGCAACACCTTTCTTAAAAATGAACTTTACTAGGTATACATAGTAGGCTAACTCATGAAAAATAAGTATATTTCCCCAATTTTTCTAAGGTAAGTGTGGATGTGAATAATATATCTAGATATATGCATGTTAAAAATAAAATTTATCTTAGTGAGATACATGTATATTACTTATATCTTGAAACAACTTTCTAGAGGTAACAATGAAATTAGATTTGTGAAGATTGAGTTGGAATTTTTATTTGATAAAATGATAGAGTGTGATGATAAGGTCATGGAGATGGTTTTCATGATGATTTTAATTAGATATAAACAACCATGTAAGTTTTGACTATTTGATGAATGAGTTCATTAAATATGTGGATCATGGTGCATTGGTAAGTTTCTCTAAATTTTTTAAAACCAAATGGAATATTCAAATAATAATAGGTTCCCCACTCTATAGTAAATTTGGTTTTAATTTGATATGTGGGGAAATGTTAATTTGGTTATATACCTATAAACCATCCATGAGGGATAACATCTCATATCTAGTTGTATAATCAATAATGGAATCAATTAAAGGTAATGGAAAATTATCCTTATACATGTTAATTTCAGATTATGAAATTTTATATAGATGAAAATAACCATGGCAACGTTATTTTTTAATGGGTGTTATGATGGATACACATTTTGAGTAATATATATGTGTAATGAACATAACATCTTGGAGATTGATAATTTATTTGTGAAATTAAGTTGAAACATCAACAAGAAACTTTCATTACTTTTGACACATGGGGTTTACATCTGATATGTCACTATGTTATATAAATCTATGATATGGTTAGTTATAAGAATTTCCTCATATTTCCATGTAGAGGCTTCAAAATATTTGTCAATAAAAAGGTTGTAATTTTATTTTTATTCAAGATGAAGATCCTTAGTGATAAGAACTTATTTAAGATGGGTGATTATTCGTAAGTTAAATTTTTGAGTTGCTTTGATAAACATGGATTTTTTATATTGAAAATTATAAATAATTTAAGGAAGATTGGAAATAAGATCCATTCTTGGATCGACACCAAATAAAAATTAATAAAGTGAGGTTTTTTCTCAAAAAGGAAAAGTTTACGATGTTGGTGGAGAAGTTGCTACTCTATGTCATGGAGTAATTATAGGATATATTTTTTACTAGAAAGCATAGGTAACGGGCCATATTATTCAACATATAACTCATATATTTAATCTTAATTACCTTTTTTTATCAAACCCATAATGGATTTATCTTATGATAGTGGCTTTAGCATCCAAGGTAATGTCAATATTTTGAGTAGTTGTAAGGTATTATATGGTAGTCCCTTACCTTATGGTTCATCTAGAGATATGTATTACTAACTTGTGTCTTACATACCTTTTATATTATCTTATTTTATTTTTATATGTTATTAATATGGTTGGAATATAAAATAACCATGGATAATTAGAGTATATATAGGAGGTACTAGTTAGTATTTTATCATCATATTGAGAATTGTTCTCTTATTATATTTTTGTGGGAACCTCAAAACATATTAGTTATAATTATCAAGTATTTTATTATTTTGTCAATTATTTTTATGGATATGATTATTATACTCTTAATTATAAAATCTATTATTCCATTAATGTGAAACATATAAGTAATATCATAAGAATTTATATCATAGCATGGATTTGGCAAAGTTTCTGCAATAATTTTTTAGATCTAGTGTTGTGGTGATCAGTAGAGTTGAAGGATCAAAAAAAAAAACTTGAAATTTGGGAATAATTTATTTTTTTCCATTAAAATATTATTGGAAGTCATTTTTTTTGAAAAAAAAAGTATGGAATTTTTTTACACCCTTGTGAAAATTATAATTCATTGGATTCCTCATGACAAGATGATCATAATGGTATAATATGATAGTACATTTTTTTCAAATCCAAAACCCTCCATTCTAGGTTTTATCCATGATTGGCCCTAATACTCAAAGATGAAAAAAATATAAATACACTCTAAAAATTTCGTAAACAGATGACATGGAGTCTAAAATTTTAAATTTGTTGGTTTCTAAGGTTGTTAAAAAAATTTAGTTAGATACACAAATAATGATGAGGATAGATGATATTAGTTCATAAAAAAGGGAAATGGGTTATCTAAATAATCAATTGTCAACTCTAATTTATTGGTTGACCATTATAATAACTTAGATTCCATAAAATAATCCTCTACTACTCTAATCAAGTTCTCCTAATTGAAAATATCATAACCCCAATACTAGTTCTAAGCACATGATTCCAAAAGTGTAAGTGGAAACATTTTATGGTAAGTATCCACCCACTTGAATCAATCAAATATAAAATTTATTTTATCATTAGACCCTATGTGTGCCAAAGGTGATCATAACATACATACATATATATAGAAAATGATTAGGTTATTTGGTATAGGTGGTTGTGTGCTCAAAATAAAAATAAGGAACTCATGTTACCTATTTAGTGTTTAATAAGGATCTGCATATTCATTATTGCAATGTCTTATAAAACTACTTCTATTGGTAAAACAATTTACAACAAACATGTATTGTTAAGGACAATATTTAACAATTCAAAAATATATCCTTGTGTGGATGGTGTCAAAGAGAATAAAATAACTAACCTATTATTGAGGGGAGATTAAGTATAGAATGAAAATAAATGTTTGCATGTTTAATCCAACATTTTTTTATAAATCCATACCATTTGCATGTCAGGTAGAGAAAAAAGACCTAGTCAAAATAAGGGATTTCACCCATGGCCATAAACATAATTTCACAACACCATCATTTACATAAGCTACAATATTTTCCCATTATAAAATTGAATATAAGCATGCCAAAGGGTTATGTTTTAGCTATGACAAAAAGTCAAGAAAAGGAAATGTGAATAAAATAAGTTGTTATATATTGAAGGAGCCAATGAATATGAAGAAGATGATGAGGCCTTAGGTGAGAACATGGAAGAGATAGAGGAGGAATCTAGATATTTTCACCATATTACTTCTTGTCATGCCCTTTAAAGTATTAGTACCCCTCAAACTCTTAATTTGGTGGCCTTCCTCAAGAAATAAAAGGTGAATGTGTTTATTTACTTAAGTTGTACACATAATTCTATTAAAAGTAAGTTTTATACTCCTTTGAACTATTTTATTTATCCAACTCTATAATTTTAATTCATGATTGGACATGGTGTAATAGTTAAATATTATAAATAATGTCATAATATTAAGATTTCCATGGGATAATACCTTCTTAATTCTCTTATGTTTTATATTCCTATCAGTGGGGCTAACATTTTTTCTAGAAGTATAATGGCTCATGACTTTAAGCATAGTATAGATAAATTTATTGGAATTGTTCACACACTTTCTTTCTGAAGGTAGGATATTTGAGAAATGGGGATTTCAAGAAAAATATCCTCAAGTGGTTAGTTATAATAACATGATAAAGGTTCTTAAAAATGTGCTCGAAGGATTTGTAGCCTGATTATTTTCCATAAAATTTTATCCAATAAATTTGTCTATAAATCCATATTTACAAATTATTAATAATGAACACCTAATCATTTTTGATGAAATTCCAAAAGGAATACCACCAATAAAATAACATGATCATTCCATAAGACTAATTCTAGGCAGTACATCACTAAACACTAGATCATACATGTATCCATACACATAGAAAATTGAAATTGAAAATATGGTATAGGAGATCATGGATATAGTTATTATCTAACATAACCAAGTTGAATATTCATCCTTGATGGTCATGATGTGGAAGAAGGATAAAACTTAGAATATGTACCTCGACTACAAATAACTCAAAATGTACACAATATAATATAATTTCCCTATTCCAATAATTGATAATTTATTATATGAGCTAAATATTATGTTTATTATACCAAACTATATATTTTTTTAAGTATCATCAAATTAAAATTAGAGATGATGATATCCCTAAAATAACTTTAATAACTCATTAAGGCCATTATGAGTTTATAGAAATGCTTTTTGGTCTTGTTATAGTGAAAATTTGAACCCTTGATAAGGTGTTTCAATAAATCTCAACTTGATCTATGCAATGGGATTGATCCTAGGTTGTGGGTGACCTTTAGGTGGATAAAACCTCTAGATTATAGGGGTATCTCCCCTTTATGTATCAATTAGGATCTAATACACTACTAACTTGCAAAGGAAAAGGGGAAGGAATAACATGAAAGCAAACTAACTAAGGGGGTGATACATCAAATAAGTTGATCATTACCAACCAGCTATATGTACACATGCATATCAAGAGACTAACCTTAACATACACTATTCCTAATCTGAATCTCACAAATAAGAATTTCAATGTGGAGGTTGTGATAGATGTTTGGGCTAAGAGGACTAATAAAAATTTGAAATAATGACACTAATGAGTAGATAAACTCAATAAACCTTTGAAATAGACTTATACACTTTACATGGCCTAAAAAAGAAGATTTCAAACTACATATAACTATTATAATAGGACAACATGCCAAGAAAGACTAAGCAAATCACTTGAAAAGATTAACCAGCCATGTACACACACTAAGTAAAGTAACATAACTAGGTAAAAATAGTAGACTTACATTGATAAAATTCATACAAATGGGTAGGGCTTTACTATACCCTAATGGAGGGTCCATGCAAATCCAAACAAGGTTGCATTTATAGAGAAGGAGAGAGAGACATGGCATAGAAGAGAGCCACTAACAAGTGCTAATTGAGAGTTAAAATAAAAAAGGATTTATAAAAAAAATTCACAAGAACTTCAATGATGTGTTTCTTTCTTGAAGATGCATCATCTTTGAAATAGTGTAGGAGTTTTTCCCTTTTTTTGACACCTCATGCTTCTTCTTCAAATTGCCCTCCTTTTAGCCTGAAAAATGACATGTGGTACTCTTTGGTAATCACAATATATATTAATTTACCTTATTCCGTTATTATTGACACCTTGCATCTACTTATAAATCTTCTATAATAATATTAAAATGATAAGCATCTGTTCTTAGGTGTCTTGAAACCCATTAGTCTCATTATCCCTCTCCTTGCTTAAAAGCCTTAAATATTGATTTTGTCTTCATGAATTAAAATATATTAATTAAATTTATCCCTTAGTCTTATAAAACTTTTATTAACTCTCTTGGATCCATAAAACATTCTCAAAGTCCTTTTTTTGCACCTAAAGCTTAAACTTGTCTTCAATTCCTTGTATCCCTCAAAACACACAAAGTTCTTTATGTAAAATAATATACTGATGTTCCTAGAAAACTAGTCATATTTTTGAGTACCCAATATGATCTTAAAACTTTTTGCCAAATTTAATGACCAGACATCAGATGATACAAGTACATTTATCCACATTTTTCTTTCTTTAGTTAATCCTCAATTAGGTCTATAGGTCTAGAAATTGAGATTTGGATCCATTGATATCCCACTTGTGTGAAATTTCAAGTGAGTTTTTTATTGAATTTTATGTCCTCCTAAGCATGACCCATGCCAAATTTGACGTTCTAGGTCCTTGTGTAGGTGGGTGAACCAAGAAATGGCCAAAACCTTAGTCTTTCATAAGCATTCTCATATTGCCTTTCAGAGATAGACATGGAGGAACATTTTTATGGTCTAATTTTTAGATTTTTAGACTTGAGGAGATATAACACACCTAAATACACCTTCTCCAATAGAATATATATGTCTAGGAGGTCAAATACCATGTTTTGAGCTCAAAAACATACAAAAACACAACATTTAATGCACTCATATAGGTACAATTACAAACAAATACCATGGTAAGGGTATTCATAGAGTGAATAATTATTTTCATGTGTTTTTAATGGAAATTAAATGAATTTTGAGTGTTTTAAAATACCAACTCTCTCATCAGGTCATTTCTAGTCTCTTTGGCAGCATGAAACATGCTTATCATCTTAATGATGATTCATAAATCTTAGGGCCTTATTCAGTGGACTAATGTCATAAATGAAAAGTATAAAAAGTAACCTAACATCTTGAATCATATTGGACTCCCATGAAATTTTTTTGTACAATTCTAAGTGATTCTTTGAGGTTTTTGGGCTAAGCAGACTATAATTGTGAGGTCTAGGAGAGTCATCTAACAAGAAAACACACCAAATTATTTGATTTGATTATAAAACCTTGCCTTTGGGTATGTGATACATATAATTAGATATATAATGGTTATATAAATTAATTGACTCACCAATCCAATAGAGACTTCCTTAAGCTCAAAAAATAGGTTTATAGTCAATCATGCTAAGGTGGCCCTAGTAGTCTTCTTTTTGTGTTTCCTTCTTTCTCAATGGTTCAGTTCTCATAGAAACATATTGAATAAAAATATTTACCTCTCTTATGTTTATCAATCCTTTATATACCCCTAAACATGCAAGGTTTCTTTAGTTTTCATGCATAGGCCTGTGCATGACCTTTTAGGCCTATTAGGTCTCATAAGACCTCTTGTCTTCTATCCCTTGATTCACTTTGTGATCTCTCTTATCATTATAATATGATGTTTTGAATTATTTATTATATTTATTATACCTCCCATGTATTTTCTCCATGACTTCAAACTTCATTTAGTTTCACCATATGCCTCTTTACTCATACTTCCTAGAAATATGCCTACAGATGATGGAGTCAGTTTTTGAATGTTAAATATTTAAAATGAATTAGATTGGTGATATTTTTAGTTATATAAATATTATCCATATCCCTTCAACCTTTTAATTTTTTTGAAAATTTATTTAAACTCGTATAACTACTGTTCTTTCCACTTGGGATTGGGTTATCCTGTAGGTGGTAGTTAGACTGAGATATTTTTATGGGTCCATAAACTAATGGTGAAATCAAGTAGAGATATCAAGAATTAATTTATAAAATTCCCATACATTTTACCTAGATTTAGGTCTCATCAAACAACCTTAATCTTTCACTTCCCTTTTGAAACTCACACAGTCATTTTTTGACATACAATCCATTGAGAAATCATGACTTCATATATCTCTTTTACTAGTAACCAGATATAGAATGCTATAACCCATGATATATAGGATATATAAATTGAAAAATAACCACTTACGTGTTAAAAATTCAACCTCTTATTACACATTTCATGGCATTTCTCATGAATAAGAGACCCACATGTTTGTAGACTTATAGGTCTGCATTTTCATGCTTTAAGCCTTCCATGATGACTATCTTGATATTTTTGTCCTTGATAAAACTTATCCAATAATTAATTACACTTATTAATAGGTTATGACCATCCTAAATCTTTGATAAGCTAGGGTTATACCTTTTCAATTCAATTTTGTGTAGGCAACCTACACACAGTCCTTAAGGTGAGTCATGATGTGACTTCTTAGAGGGATAGTATGGAGTGACCAGTCATGTTGGAGAGATATAAATGAAGTGAGAATAAGGTGGACAAACTTTAAAAATCATTTGTATGCATTGGAACCTATATAAACCTCTAAACCTTAAGTGCTAATCTATAACTTCACCTTATGAAATTATTTTACTCACTCTCTAATGCCACACATGTTGAAAGGATAAGAGGTAGAAGTTTGAGAATATGTCTTAGGACCTTAGGAGTATTTTAAAGTACTCACTTGTGTTAAATATCTAATTCATGCATAATCTATGCTCAAAAGTGAGACCTTAGGGTTTTTATAGGGTTTAAGACCACCCTGGAGTCTTAGTGATTGTTCACAAAAGAGAGGGAACCAATATGAGAACCAGTACCACAAAACTTAAGTCTAGTAGACCCCCTTCCTATGGACATAGTCTCAAGTCATCAATATCTCTCCTCTATCCACACCAAACACATGAAGTTGACCTTTCTAGTCTACTAAGAAGCTGATGGATGTTTTAATGAAAAATTGGGAATCTTAAGACCTATACAAGCTTATTATTCATAGAAATTACTTGAATAAGGTGAATAGACACTTTTAAAATGTTATCACCTAAATATGGATCCTCTAAGTCTATACATATGCCTGTAAATTCCTTATTTGGAGTGATTCACTCCTTATATGTTAAACTTGTAAAACAAACTATGATTTGGCATTCCTAGAATATATGTAAGTTAGATAACTCCTTAAAAAGAGTAAAAGTGTTTTTGTACATACATTTCACCTTGGATATATTTAACATACATTGGACTTGACTACATACATTTTCTCTTGCATGATACTTTACCTTAAACTTCACAAAGTAACCTTAACTTCTCCAAATAAGTATAAAATGCTCATGTAAGGTGGTCAAAGGGGTGATATTACTTGAGGGACAACTTATGAACATTTTAAACCTTTTGGATCCATATTTTCATATAAATTTATGAATATACTAGCACAAGAAAAACATAATTCATTACATTAATTTGATCAAAGCAACCTTAAATTTTGATAATAATGCCTCAAAAAGATCATTTAAAGACCTCACAAGCCATAGAATGACTATGAACCAGGTTAGAAATCATGACATATCGAGTTTTACTTTAACCTAGTCTATGGTATCCAAAATTTGGATAATATATTTGGTGACCTCCTGGGGATGATTGCTTGATAAACATGTTAAACTAGTTACCTAGTCCATCGATTGAGAAATGGAGTCACTACTACTCAAACTCAGACCTAAAATGACTTTTATACTTGACTATAGATGATTGACCAGTAAAAGATAGCTGACTTGACCTCCAAACACATAACATATGAATAAAACACATAAAATAAGACAAAATTTGCATGCAGACGCACACACACATGCACGCACGCACGCGCGCGCACACACACACACACACACACACACACACACACACACACACACACACACACACACACACACACACACACACACACACACACACACACACACACACACACACACACTTGTGCTCACAAGCATTTATGGAAGACAAAGCATAAAAAACCTACTATACAAAACTAACCTCAACACTTATTCTTTCTTCAAGATAAAATTGTAAGTTCTTGATCTCATCATAACACCATGGAATCAATTATCACAAGATGAGTGGAGTCTAACCAGGAACAATTCATGGAGTGGGTCCTTCCACCTACATTTAGAGATCCTACCATGTTCATGGTTTTCATGACTAGCCATTAGACCTTCTTCCTTAATTACCTCATCTATGAGTTGACCATGTGAGTTAAGGACCAAATCATACTCATTCCAAACTTGTTTTCTTGGCACAAATATTCTCATTTTTATCTCATCAATAGGCTTCTCTTGATAAAGCTAAATAATATTAAATGAATCTTATGGCATGCTTGTAAGGTTGGATTCAAGGAGAAGTGCATCATATTTATTATTGGTAACTTGAAGCCGATGAAGCTAAATTTTATTTTCAATGAGTGAAAAATTATTACAAATAGATTGAAAGGTTGATAACCTTATTTAAGAACATCAAACACGTCATCTTCAAATGAAGTAGCCTCTTGGAATGGCAAGCTTTGAGAGATGCCCTCCTCTTGCTTGGTTATTTTCATAATAAAAATACCTACCTCAATATAAATTAGACCATGACATGTCTTTATAAGAATTTAACCTATTGTTATGACCTCAAACAAGTCCTTTAATTGAACTTCACCTAGTTCTACTTCACTTAGACCTTCGTCAAACTTGATAGAAGATGATATAGAGGTGGTCACAACATAATTTGGGAAGGATTTAGAGTTTGTACCTATTTTATCATTCTCATGGGACTCAAAACAATTTTTTTCCACATCTAATGGATCTTTAGGAGACTTTTCATCTTTTATAATAACTCAATTAGATTTTACTCCATCAAGGTCAGCTTTCTCTTTAACTTCAAAGGTTGATTTGCATATCTATTGACCAAGTGGTGTTCTAATGATGAGATCCTCCTCAATTTCACTTGAAGTATCATATTTTTAACCTTATTGAGAGTGATATACATTTTTGATTTTAATTTATTCCTCAAGGAGGGGCTACTCAACCTCATAAACCAGTTTTGATATATCATGATCATAAGCTTATCCTTTTCTTCCCTCCATACACCAACAAATCCCTCCAACATTGGAATATTTTGGTTTTCAAACTTCTCCACAAGGACTTCATTATTCATTTGAATGCTCTTTTGAATTGATATCCAAGATGGTAAATTATTTTAGTTTTAAAGCTTCTCCATAAGGATTTACTTTTTATCTTGGGTTCCTTCTTCAATTGAATTTGAAGATGGGAAGTATTTAGGATCTTGAGGAGGGATAGGTGTGGATTGAATAGGTTTATGTTCTTCCTTTATTTTAACTCCCTAATATAGTCTTGTTACACTTTATTTATCCCATTATTTCACCACTTGATTCTAACTTGAAATCTTATAGGATGTCTTGGAGGGTTCTTGAGGAAGAGGAATGGAGTTTTGTGCTAAGTTAAGCTCATTAATCTCCCTCCATGTAGCAATCAAGATCTCCATTTCTAGTTTTTTTTAATTCTCAAAAATAGGCTACTCAAAAACAACCTCTTTCTTATTTTATTTTTTTGTTATCTTGGATTTATTTTCATGATGGGAAATCTTGAGGGGTATGTGAAAGACTTGGGATACTTTAAAGCACACTTAACCTGATTTTTTGTGGAATAATGGTGGGAAAAAAGAGGGATGAGGTGGTATAGGAGAAGGTACATGAGTCTGATAGAATTTAACTTGATGTCCTTCATAAACTTTTATCTTATACTCTATGATTTTAATTAGGCCACTTATGTTTAGCATGTCACTTATGAGACTTTGCCAATTTGTTTTCTCAATGTGTCCACTCTTTATTTATCAGCTAAAATGAATCTCTCACATTCTGAATGAGATGACTAGGAATACTTTGAACATACCCCCTTAATGTTTCCATCCCTATCATATGTATTTGATATCCCTAGAGAGTTTGATTGAATCTTCAGATAGACTAATTTAAAATGTGGATATGTTGACTAGGGGTACCATGGTCTTGACAAGGCTAATTAGAGGGATGAAAGGGCTACCAAAGAGGTGAAATATCTTAGTATGACTATTGAGGAAAATAATGAGGGTAATACTATTGATAAAAAAGGCTAATAAGAATAAGTATATTGTTGATAAGTGTCAACAAATGGTGACAAGGATTAACATGAGTTTGATATATATCATCAACTTATGTAAAATATAAATCAACATCAAACTTAGCCACAAACCTCATGAGAAAAGTATAAATGAAATAACACTTGATTAAAATGGTACCTAGGATGATATAACTAGATGAATACATTTAGAGTCACCATTGATGTTTGTTTAAATGTCTCTAAAGGTTGGTGTATTTAAGACCAATACTAAAAAAACTTCAATTGATTGTCAATCTTATCCCATTAAGCATTCTAGAACTAATACAACTCAAATTTACACCCTCGATATGGTTTTTCAAGCCCTACCAATTTGAGTTATGTAATGCGATTGATCCTAAGATATGGGTGACCTTTAGGTAGACCAAACCTATAGATTATAAGACTAACTCCCTTTGATGGATTAATTAGGCTCTACTATAATATTAATTGGTAAAGGAAAAGGGGATTAAATAACATGAAATAAAACTAAGGGGGTGATACACCAAATAAGTTGATCACTACCAAACATATACATGTGCACATGTATATCAAGAGACTAACCTTAACATACTCTACTCATATTTTAAATATCTTATATTAGCATTTCAATGTGGAAGTTGTGATATATGCTTGGGCTAGGATAAATAATAAATAGGTCAAATAATGACACTAATGAGTAGAAAAACTCAATAAACCCTTTCACTACACTTATATGCTTCACATGACCTACAAAAGAATATTTTAAACTACATATAGGTGGTAAAATAGGATGACATTCCAAGGAAGACTAAGAAATAACCTAACAAGATCAACCATCATGCACACACACTAAGTATTGTCATCGAAGGAGGTAATACTAGTATTCTTTCATAGATAAAATGAATATAAATTGGAAGGGCTTCTCCATACCTAGGTGGAGTATCCATAAAAAGCCAAACAAAGATGCATTTATAGAGAATGAGTGAAAGAGAAAGACATGGCATAAAAGATAGTCATTGACAAGTGTCAAGTGAGAGTTACAATGAAAGAGTTGGAGAATAGTTTCATAATATATTCATTGACATGTGTTGATTTATTTAATATGCATCATCTTGTAAATGGTGTATTAATTTCTCCC
Organism: Torreya grandis; assembly: GCA_037957365.1. NCBI lineage: Eukaryota > Viridiplantae > Streptophyta > Pinopsida > Cupressales > Taxaceae > Torreya > Torreya grandis. The sequence continues at coordinate 1,613,907 of JARHVA010002711.1, read as the reverse complement.
TTTGATGGATACCTCTTTCTTTTTCTTCAATCTACCCTCCTCTTTGCTTAAAAAATGAAAACTACCACTCTTTAGTCATCAAGTCATCTTGAGTTACCTTGTGACATTGTTATTGACATCTTTCATCTATTTATAAATATTATATACTTATGTTACAATGATAGTCATCTCTTCTTAAGTGTCTTGAAACTCATTAGTCTCACTACGCATCTTCTTGTTTGAAAGCCTCAAATCTTGATTTTGTCTTCATGAATTTATGCTCTCTTCATGAAATTCCTCCCTCCATATTAAGTAACTTGTATCAACTCTCTTAAAGTCATAAAACATTCTCAAAGTCCTCATTTTGTACTTAAAGCCTATATTTGTCTTCAATTCCTTGTATCCCTCAAAACACATAAAGATCCTTATGTAGAATAATATACAAATCTTCTTAGAAAACTAGGCATAGTTTAAGTACCCAATATTATCTTACAATTATGTGAAAATTTTCATGACCAAAACTAAAATGTAAGTACATTTGTCCACCTATTTCTCTTTCAAATTATCCCTCAATTAGGTTTCTAGGCCTATAAATTGATATTTGGATCCATTAATATCACACATGTATGAAAATCCAAGTACGTCTTTGATTAACTTTTAAGACCTAATAATCATTCTCCATGCCAAATTTGAGGGTCTGTGTCCTTCTGTAGGTGGGTGAACCAAGAAATGGCTAAAATCTTAGTCTTTCACTAGCATTATCATACTGCCTTCAAGAAAAATACCTCTAAGAACACTTCTAGGGTCAAATTTATGTATTTTTAGACCTAAGGAGATATAATACACCTCAATACCCATTATCCAATAGTCTACATCTATCTAGGAGATCAAATACCTGATTTTTAATTCAAAACCTTACAAAACACATCATTTAATGCATCTATACATGTGCAAGTACACAAAAGTATCATGGTAAGGGTATTATAGGAGATAATAATCATTTTATGTGTTTTAAATGGAAATTAAATGAATTTTGAGTGTTTAGAAACACTATCTCTCTCATTGGGTCATTTATAGTCTCCTTGGTAGCTTGAAACATCCTTATTATCTTAATGATTATTCAAAAATCTTAGGGCATTAATCAATGGAATAATTAAAAATAAATAATTATATAAATAACCTAACATCCCCAATGATATTTTTCTCCCATTCAACTTATCTCTATATTTTCAAGTGATTCTTTGAGGTTCTCAGGTAGGAAGACTGTAACTATGAGGTCTAGGAGAGTCATCTAGCAACAAGACACACCAAATTGTTTGATTTTATTATAAAACATTTCCTTAGGGTTTTTGATACATATTTTTAGATATTAAAATGTTCATATCAATTAATTGACTCATGAATCCACTAAATATTTCCTTAAGCTCAAAACTAAGTTTTATAGTCAATCATGCTAAAGTGACCCTAATAAGATTTTTTATGTTTCCTTATTTATTAATGGTTTTTTTCTCATGGAAACATTTTAATAATAATATTTAACATTTTTAGGATTATAAATCCTCTATATACCCATGAACATGCAATATTTATTTATTTTTCATGCACATGCTTGTGCATGACCTTTTAGGCCTCTTAGGTCTAATTAGACCTCTTGTCCTCTATGCCTTGAGTCACCTTGTGAGCTATTTTATCAATTTAGGAGGATGTTTTCAATTATTTATGATATTTATTATAATTCTCATGGATTTTCTCCATTACTTCCAACTTCATTTAGTGTCATCATATGCATTTTTACTCATATTGCCTAGAAAAAGGCCTGTAAATGATGGGATGATTTTTTTAATGTTAAGTCTTAAAAATTATGTATCTTGGTGATTTTTTCATTTATATACCTATATTAATATCCTTTAAATCTTATTAATTTTATTAAAATTAAATTAGACTAATACAATTAGTGTTATTTTTACTTAGGCTTGGGCTAACCTATAGGTAGCAGTTGGATTGAGCTCCTTTTAGGGGTCCATCAACTAATTTTGAAAGCAAGTGGAGATATGGATAATTAATTTAGATAATTTACATACATTTTTCATATATTTATATCTTATCAAACAACCTTTATCTTTCAATTACCTTTTAAAAATCACGTAATCACTTCTTTGACATACAGTCCATTGAGCAATCATGATTTCATCTATCTCTTTGACTAGTAACTAGATAGAGAACAATAGAACCCATGATATCTAGGATATATCACTTGAAATATCACCACTTAGTCTTCAAAATTAAACCTCTTAATATACCTTTCATTGCATTTCTAAAAAAAATATACCTATAGGTATATAGATATATAGGTCTATATTTTCATGCTTTAAGCCTTCCATGAGGACTATCTCAATATTTTTATCCCTAATAAGACTTATCCACTATTTAATTACACTTTTTAAGTGTTTAATACCCTCATAAATATTTTTTAACTCAAGGTTAGACATTTTCAAATCATTTTTATGAAATCAATATACACACAGTCATTAAGGTGAGTCATGATGTGACTTCTTGGAGGGATAGTATGGAGTGACCAATCATGTTGGAGAGATATGAATGAAGTGAGAAGATGGTGGAAAAAATTTAAAAATAATTTTTATTCATTGAACTTATATAAATATCTGAATCTTAAGTGACAACTTATGAATGCACCTTATGAAGCTATATCGCTCACTCTACAATGCCACACATGCCAAAAGGATAGAAGGTAGAAGTGTGATAAGGTTTTCAAGGACCTAAGGAGTCTTTTAAATTACCCACTTACCTTCACTAGCTCATCCATGAATCAACCATGATCAAAATTGAGACCTTGGGGTTTTGTTAGGGTTTTAAGACCACCCAAGTCTTAGTGATTATTCATAAAGGAGAGTGCACCAATTTGATAAAAAATTCTATAAAACATAAGTTCATTATTCCTCTTCCCACAAGATTAGGTCATCACTCTATCTCTTTTTTCAACCCCAAGCACATGAAGTTGACTATTACTATTCTACAAAGAAGTCAATGGAGCTTTTGATACAAATTTCGGATTCTTAAGACCTGTACAAGCTTGTTATTCATAGAGATAACTTGAAGAAGGTGAAAAGACATTTTGAAGATATTTTCACTTGAATATGGATCCTCAAAGTCCTTAAAAGTTCCTATAATTACCTTATTTAGAGTGATTCACTCACTCTTGTATATTGAACCTATAAAACTGACTATGATCCAACATTCTTAACATATATGCAAGTTATATAGCTCCTTCACAAGCTTTGACAAGTGTGTTTGTATAGTAATTTCACCTTGGATATCTTTGACATGCATTAGACCTGGCTACATGCACTTTCTCTTGCATGACACTTTACCTTAAACTTCACAAAATAACTTTAACTTCTCCATAGAAGTATACAATTCTCATTCAAGGTGGTAAAAAGGGTGAGATGATTTAAGGGACAACTTATGAACCTTTGACAACTTTTGGATCCATCTTTTGATATCACTTTATTAATAGACTAGCACAAGACAAACATAATTCATTACCTTAATTTTATCAAAACAACATTAGCTTTTACTAATAAGACCTCAAAAAGAACATTTGAAGACCTCACAAGGCATATAATGGCTAAGAATAAGGTTAAAAATCATGACAAGTCAAGTTTTTTGTGAACCTAGTCTATGGTAGCAAAAATTTAGATAATAGGTTTCATAAATGTACCATTTAAATTTTAGAGTTTGATGAGTAATGTTTTTATTACTTTTTGAAGTTTGTGTTGGTATTTTTTTATGACATTCTAATCTAAAAAAGACTTTGGAAGAAAATTTGAAGCATGTGAAATAAGTATTGTTAGTTATAGACCAACATTAGATTTAAGCCAAACCTTTGAAATGTGATTTTGGAGTCCATATGATGGAGTACATGGATCATATTTTTTCACATGAAGGATTCAAATTTTACCCTAAGTAGATCAAAGATAGTTGGAAATATGATTGTCATTGATGTCAAAAGGGACATTATGAGCATGTCATTGATGTTCAAGACTGATTATTGTGATTAAAGGATGTGTAAAGGATCCTATCAAAGGTCAAGGATGATTTGAATGCTTGTGTGCACAAGTGCAATTCATTTGGTTCTTCATATTGATCATTTAGACACTTTGGGTCTATGAAAAGAAAATATTAGAAGGAATTTTATTGACATCACCATTGCCACATGTAAAATAGTATGGGGGAGATGGTCACATCGTTGTGATCACATTAGTCCCTAGTAGTTATGTGTTATATTTGAAGAGATGCAATGACTCATAATTGAAGATATGGGCATGAGAATTTGGCTACTCAGACAAAAATCACTAAGTTCCAACACTTAGCCAAATTTGTAAAAGGGTTCATCAGAGCCAAGTAAGCATATTAATGAGGTTAGCATTTGCACATATGAATGTGAAAATAAAAAATGATCATATGGGTCTATTCATTTTTGTGCCTTGTTTCTACATGATAAATCTCAAGTCACATGAAGTAGCCTGACAAAACATATGCTTGAGCACAGTATGGATCCAAGACATTTTTATAGCATTTTCCAACATAGTCAAATTTGCATATTGTAATAAATATAAGAGTAGTCATATTCATGATGTTATATCTTACATACATGAAGGATTCAAGATAAAATGGATATATGGATGGAATCCCCTATGTAATAGGATCTTATTAAATAATTTTAAGGTCATCTCACTAAGCATGACAAGAGTTATACAAGAATAAAGTTGGCCTTATAGGAAAGTTTGAGGCATACCTATATCTGTGGTAGAATAATCTAAGTGAGGATATTAATGGCATTATATCTCACATGCATATATGATTCAAGAATAAATGAGCATATGGGTTTATTCTCTATCATGCCTAGTTTATACGGTTCAAATTTTAGACTAGGAGGTTGATCAAAGAAAAAGATATGAAGGTGAAAAGTTAGCCTTCTAGGCATATTTGAGATGGTCTCCATACTTAGACAAATCTACTCAAGGTAAAGTTTGAGAAAGTCTTGAAGAGATCAATGGAACACATTGGATCCAAGATGATATGATGAAATGAGATGAAGATAGGTGATCTAAGTTTAAATCTGATCAATGGTTGGCACATAATCATATGTTAAAGATCCAATGAAGTGTATGAAAATCAATTTATCAAAAGGACCTCCACTAGTGACGAGTGTCACAATCACGAAGCCTGAATAGTAAATCTATAATGTTGTTTCAATTCAAATAATCAATTAGCAATGCAAGGATTCTAAGAGTATCAATAGTAAGAACTAAAAATAATGTATAGTAGGCACATACTTATGCCAAGTGTCACATTCTTGAGAGCTAAGCATAGATAAAGATTGAGCTTGTCAGAAGATCTAATGATGAGAAGATGATCATTCAAAGGAGATCCAATAGAGTGAACGAACTCAGATGAGAAAATTTTATTATGTTTTAACGACATAATGGTGAGTTAAATACCAAGCAAGTCTGAGAATATTGATGGAGTGAAAGTGATCTAAAGACATAGGAAGCAATGATATGGGATAAAGAGCTCGACATTTAATTTATAAATAGAAGTAAATATCATCTTTGAAGATCTAATGGCATGCATAAGCTTGGATGAGAAAGATCAATGTATGAATTTTAAAGTTTGATAAATCTAAATTTTAGAAGCATATAAAGATCAAATGAATAGCATGAGCCTGTTAGATTTCAATTAAATTAATACATTTTAAAGTTGATCCATTTTTAAAAATACCATAAAATTATGGCACCAATGTAATATCAATGATTGATATTTAAATATATGTCTAGTCTAGTGGTAAGATGCAAGAACATGTAGGTGTAGACATCTAATTCCTAACACCATTTATGTTGAAATTGTCAATCTTACTCGAATTGCACTCAAATGCACATTTTAGGTCAAAATCCATAAAACATGCTAAATGGTTTGAGATTGTCATTTACAAGTGTCAATTTAGTTTAAAGTATCCCTAAATACGTAAATGAATTTTATGGGTTAGCTAACTTTGATTAATTCATTTTGAGTTAAAATGATGATTTCACCTTTTTGTGCTCTAGATCACTCTTTTCTTCTAATTCATTGGTACACATCATGTACCTCTATTATTTTGTGTCAGTAACATCCTGAATAATAATATAGTTCCAATTCATTTAACATTTCCTTTTAATTCATCTTGAGTCAAATTATGAGCCAGTAATATGGCTTTCTAATCATTTTGATTAATTGATGGCCAATTTCCAAATAATTGCACAAATGTTGATTAACCTTGTCTAAGGCTAACTGATCCAAATCAAGAGCTTAAGTGGATTTTCCATGAGATTTGTTGAATATTTATTTTTGGAAATTTATTTCTATTAAATGCATCACCTAATGAAATCATTTATTAAGAAGACATATGTAGGCCATATGCATAAAATATCAAGATTATGGGTCTCCCATGCCTCACTAAGACCCTCAATGCCTCATAAATGCCCCTCTATCCCAAATATTGATTGATTTTGTTATATAATTGAATTAATCATTAGCCACACATCTCAATCTTGAGATGTATGTTTTAGGTTGATTTTGATCAATCTCAAAAATCTATAAATAGAGAGGCCATGAACATCATTTTTAATCTCAAGTATTGAAATATTATAATTCTAAAATATCTCCATAACTCATTTGTGTTTTAATTATTATATTATTCATATTTGGATTATCTTCATTTAATAGGAAAATTAGATAGTTACATATCATGAGCCTAGGTTTTATGGAGTGTTCTTTAGACATTGGAGGAGTTTCCCACCATTATTGATGAAGACAAGGATGCTTGATCAAGGGTGAACATGTTTTTGAGATGTTATTGGAGGATGAATCCACTTGGGAATGTATATGTTTCTTTCTTTCTTTCATTTGTCTTTCATTGTCATTATCAATTTTTGCATGAATAGATAGGCTTAATTCAATTTACTCTTATGCATTTTTCCTTTGATTTATTGGACTAATGTTTGACTAATCATGTTATGTTATCCTCTCTACATTTTGGCATGCATGGTAGGACAAGATAAATCCCATGTATGAAGGAGAGCATGAGGCAAATTTAAAATTTCAATTTGGATGCTTAAAACTCTTTCTAAGTGATTTTCTAACTTTGTTTGGTCATTTTTTCACTTTCACAGGTTTACACAGAGTACCAATGATGGTTAAGTAAACTGCCAATGGTTGAGTAAATCGTCAATAGTCATATAACCATTTTTAGTTAGGTAAACCATAACTAGTTAGGTAAATTATTGATGGTTCATTGTTTTTTCTTAAAAACACAAAACTTGAGAGCTAATAGGCCATTTTAAAATGCTTGGTTTGGGGTCATATGGACTCCATTTTTATTTTTATTTTTTAAACCATGTGTTTTCTTCTAAATTTTTAGAATATAATATTAGTTTAGCTTCAAGTTACATATATTTTTCACAAAAGTTTGAAAATCTCTTTAAATGTTTTTAATCTAACACATTTGCCTTTGGGGTGATGCCTTAAGGGTAGACAGGTAACCAGTGGATTTCAAAATTGTTTGAAACATGATATTAAGACATATTTTTCATGCTTTAAAATGAATTAGGAACCTTGTTTTGGTGCTTAACAAAAAAATTAGATGCTTAGGTGAATATTTTGACAAATTGTGCTTTCAAAGTTACAACTTAAGACCAAGGGGTCAAAAGAAAATCACCTCATCTTTCATTTGGGCATTAAAATTGAATTCACTTGTCAAATTTTTATTTAATAGTTATTTAAACATAGAAATTGATTGGAAAAAAGAGGGACATTGCATGTATGGTCTTCCATCCATCACCTTTCAGGAAATTTTTGAATAAGAAGCATCATCCTTATTGTAATCATGCCTATTCCAAATCATAGAAAGAATGTCATATAAATCACTCCCCAAAAACTCACAATAGTTTAGGTGATCTTGAAAATGAACCTAAAGTCTTTCTCTTATGTCTTTTATTTCATTACATCTTGGCTTGTGAGGGGGACTTCATTACCTCTTGCAAGTTATTTAGGGAAGCTTTGAACCAAGGTTTCATCTCTTGGCACTAACTTCAACCACTTCTACTAGGATCATAGGTTTGATAAATTAAACCACCTTCTAGCATTGGAGTTGCACACAGGATGTATATATACTTTAGATATCACAATACAAAGAGTAAGCAATAAATGTAGTGGTTGAAAAAAGTACAAGAACTTTTTGTAATAATAAAAGTGTCAAAGACACCCAATTACATGATTTTATTTTGTATCATGATGTGAAATTCATTGTTTAATTGATCCCCCTAGAAACATTTGAAAACTTTCTAGTTTAGTTGACCCCACTTTGCCATACCTTGTCAATTTAGACTTAAGATGATTATTTTTTGTCATTTTCTTACTTACTCTTGATTTTTGTCTAAAATTACTTGTTAACTCAATGAACTTAACCAAAACACATTGTCCTCAAAATTCTTGAGAAAGGGAGGCATTATGTTATCCAATTGGAAAATTTATCTTTTCCTTGTTCAAATTGTTATAAAAAACTTTCTATCATATCACCCCCTTTGGTGCAGTCATGCTACCCAATTAAGTCTAGATCATTTACCCAATTTTTTTAAGTCCCTCATTTATAATTCACATTCAAATTTGAACCTTTCTAAGTGTTAAGGGTTGGTGTGTCAAATTAGGTTTGCCATTTGTACACTAAACTTTTTATAACTTGGGTTCAATTTTCAATTTGGATTGAGAGCCATTTATTAGACTCAAAATCACATTATCATCTTGTTGGAATCAATTTATCTTGTGTATCACTCACTCTTTAAGTCTTAGAACATATTTTATCCTACTAGAACCATGTGGTGACGTTGTGTCACCCATTTGGTCCTAGCTTTGTACTTAATATTTCATGTATGTTTTTACATCTTGAGTTGCTTAGTTCATATTGTCTTCTTCATAATTCAAGGAGTTTTCCTCTAATTTTCTAGGATCAACTCATTAAAGTTGAACCTAGAATTTATGTTATAAGTGTATCACAAAGATCTAGGCTTTGGTATACTATTTTTCACCTTAGATCTTTGAGTTACCTTACCCTCTTCCAATCTATATTATTTTGACTTACCAAATGTTGAGTATATTCATGAACCAAATCTTCTACTTGTATGTGTTTCCAAGCCACCCTCCTTTATAGTATCTTTGGTGCCTTAATCATTTGTGTAGAAAAGGATCAAAATTCATATCTTGTTTAAATGTTTGAAAAACATTGTCCAAATCTTGTCAAACATTGATAACACTCTTTTTTTAAATAGTGGTACTAATGTACACTTGTAATAGGGTTTCTTATGGCCCTAGTTGCAAAGTAGAGCATTTTTATTATGGATATGAGCACTCCATCTTATTTGAGGATGTTACCCTCTTTAGGCCTATCTATTGAAAACCAATCATATATATGCTAATTGTCATATGTCATCCTCATCCTTCCCCTTCAACTTGTATGAGTATGAAATCTCTATAACATGTGAAGGTTATCATTTTAAGACCTCATCCTTTGGTTTGCACAATCAACCAAAATAAGAAGCATCTAGTCATTACCATTTTAATACCTCCTCCTTTTGGTTTGTATAAACAACCCAACTAAGAATCATCCAGTCATTACCATTTTAAGACCTCCTACTTTGGTTTGCACAAGCAACCAAACTAAGAAGCATTCAGTCATTACCATTTTAGGACCTCCTCCTTTGGTTTGTAAAAGCAACCAAACTAAGAAGAATTCAGTCATTACCATTTTAGGACCTCCTCCTTTGGTTTGTAAAAGCAACCAAACTAAGAAGCATCTAATTATTACCATTCTTGGCTTATCACTAGTTTTTGATGAACCTATTGTTGAAGAACCTCCATTTGATGAACCATTTGTGTTTGATCCCTTCTTCAATAGTCTAATTTTTAGAGAATCCATTTGTAGACACCAAAATTGTGTCGACTCCCCTGGTCACTCCCCGTCTTATTCTTCTTCACCTATTTAACCCTTGTCGATCACTTATTCCACCAACCTTGACCCTGGCAGCGTGTAACAATGAGCACAGAGCTAAAGCTAGACTCTATCTCCATTGTGCATCTGCCGATGACGGTCTTTACTCGGCCGATGTCACCGATGTTGGTCACTTATCGGCTGACGTCGGCAATCCTGCCGACGTCGGTCACCTTGCCGTTATCCGTTATCAGTTATCATTCGGTTTCTCGAAACGGTTGTCGAACCGTCTCTGGGACCATCCCTCGCCTTCATCAGCCTCCACCAACCATTCGAAATGAGGATCAATCAAAACCCATGCAATCATTCAATCAACCTGTGAACTCTGACATCAACACTCTCGGCATCAACCCACTCTCGGCATCAACCAATCTGCATTCAATCCAGCACCGCAACTATGGCTTTTATCGCATCTTCTGGCAGATAAGTCTTTACTCTGTTTGTTTTATTTCTTCTTGGTTACTATTTCTGCATTAGCTCTGTCATCTTGAATCCATAGACCCACCATCTCTCATTTACATCCCTGCTTCTGTCCCAACCTTACCTTGCCCAGACCCTGTCCCAATTCTCTCAGACCCTATCTTTTATTAGACCCTGTCCTGACCTTACCTTGCCCAGACCCCGTGCCGAAGCTTCAAACCCCATCCCGACTTGACCAAAAATCCCTTGTCCCGACCCTGTCAAGACCTTCTGCAACTCACCCAGACTCTGTCCAGAACCTGCCCCGACCGACGCCGATCACTGCCCTGATCGATGACGGTACTTCAACCGATGTCGGCACCTTCCCAGACCGACGCCGGTGACTGTGCAGAATAGTGCTGCTTATCAGGTACGCATTTTATTTTCTGTCATTTATTTCTGTCATTTCATCTTTTATTATCTACTTTCGTCCAATATTATGCTTTTTATCAGTGGGTTGATATCCTTCTAGGGAGTCTTCGTACTTCCGGGATCGGGCGTTCGCCTGACAACCCACCATATCTTTGACTAACATCTTTCTGTGTTTTAGTCTCTTTTTTGCAGGTGTCATTCCTGCACAGCCAAAGAGGAGAATCTTCCAACCTCTGATTTCGGTGCGCTCAACTTTATCAGGTACTTCTAGCCTTAACCTTTTATTTCAGTTTCTTATTTCTTCTTTGAATGTAGAAAGCAATTTTGCATAGAAACATTCTGGCATGCCCGGTGGGACCCTAGGTCCTCCTTGGGTTCTTTCTTTCTTTCGTTCATTTAGGCGCATTAGGTTTCTTCCTTTTCACCTCCTTTCGTCTCTTCTTAAACGATATCATAAGCAAAACTAAAACGAACATTTCTTTCTTACACTTTTAGACTAGCTAAACTCATATTCTTCGACTCTTTCTCCATTCGTCTTCATACGAACAAACATTTCGACTTGGACATTAAAACACTTTGCATTCATTTCTGTTTGCCTGCATCTCTTAGACCACACATAGTAATTAAACCGCATATTGAATTAATCTAGATCACTTCATGTTACACGACCAAACCACCTGCACAAAACAAACATTTTAACTTACCTAAGACAAGGCCCGACTGGGATTTCATCCCCCAGTGGATACCTTACCCATCCCGGTGACCCTACTTGGATTTCATCACCAAGGGGGAAGCCCACTCCATTCTCTGGCGGAGTATAATCTCTAGGCGAGGTATATCTTGGCTAAGCAAAACCAGCTAACCACTGGAATCGTGAAGTGAGGGGAGCTTGCTCCTTAGCACCAGGCCACATACCAGACCCTAACACAGACTTCTTGAGCACCATAACAAAACCCGAAACCTTCCATAGACTGCTTCTTCTAGGACCCGACTCACAAAACCAATCTTCCTCTACACACATTATAAGGCATAAGCCACTATAATCCTAATAATTTACTTCTAGGGTTTTAGGATCTGCTTGTGTCTTCATCTTTTTGGTTCTTATCTGCTTGTTTGAGCTTGTGAGGATGTTCTTCCTTGCCTTGAATGGTTCTGACTCGTAGCCAAGCCAAGGCTCTAGTCGATCACGCGAGGCATCATCCTCTTCCATCTACCCCACCTACAACCAACCCTATAATGGAGTTCAACTCAGAAACTGAAAGAACTCCTACCAGACCATCTCCGACCCAAACGCCTATTATCCCAGAAGGGGACCAAGATTTTGCACGATTCTTGGACCTCAATACCGCAGCCTTGCAATACTATCTCGCGAGACTCCTCGGGCAATCCAATCTATGGAATGCCGACTTCTCTCCTCGAAACTGCAGCCATATCAACGGCATCCGTAGTCTAACCCTTAGATACCCAGGCTGTTACCTCAAACAATGACCAACCTTTTACCAACCATCCAAGTGTGGCTTCTCCTTCCATCGTTGGGCCCACTTTCACCAGGGTTTCGGCCCCCAATCAATCTCAACCCACTCAACCACTTTTTACCCCCTTTCAAAACTTGGTCGTCTCCATTCCACCTACCCTTACTCCTATCAACACTAGGGTGGCTACCCATCCATTGGCCCATGTTACCTCTAGTCAACCTCCCATGACCACATCAAACCTAGCCATGTCTTCCATCCAACCATCCTTAATCACTTCTTCTGTCCCTACGACTAGTCATCCGTACGTTGTGCCCTTATTGGTACAACCGACTACGTCGTATACCTCTTCCAGCCTCTTTCAAGCACCTTACAATTTAGGAGGCGCTCCACCCGCCAATCTGTCAGTAGATATTATCAAGATGCTGATGGATAAAATGTCCAACCTAGAGACCTCCGTTACCGGCTCGCGCAATACTCTCTCGTACGAACAAATCTGCAACGAGCCCATCCATCCTTCTATCCCCATCAGACCATATCCCAGCCAGTGGGAACTTCCTAAGTTTTCTCGTTTCCAGAGCAAGGAAGACCCACAACAACATTTACGGGCATTCAGACCCGCCTGTTACCTTATCGCCCACGATGATGCGTTACTCTTACGCACATTTCCCATGTCTCTCTCGGGTGCTGCACTTGATTGGTATAGCTCTCTTCCCAGTCATTCCATCTTCATGTTCACTCAGCTGGCCCAACTCTTCCTTGATCATTTCTCCATCAATATCACCAAGAAGGTCTCCATCACAGACCTCTATTCTATCCGCCAGTTTGAGGATGAATCCATTGCTGATTTTGTCGCTCAGTGGAGGGGCCTTATCAATCAACTTTCATTTTCCTTACCCCAGCCTGAGCTTATTGAACTTTTCTCTCAAGCCTGTGCTAAACATATTTCTTCTACCTTGAGGGTTCAAACCTTCCACACTTTTGACGAAGCCTTCACGATGGCTCGTAAACTTGAGTTACGTGCCGTTGAGGAGAATAAAGTCAAGTTGCGGAGTAAGAATCCCAACTCCAAAACCAATGACCCCTCTTCTAAGCCTTCCTCGTCCAATTCTAAATCTAAAACTTCATCAAATGCTGTGGTTGTTAGATCTTCTTCCTCTTCACCTTCAACTAATCAATATAAACCATCCACGTCTATGAGCGCCACTCGTCAATTTCAGCAGAGATACATACAACGACAGTTTACTCCACTTGGAGAATCATACGCGTTTGTGCTAGAAAAACTCGTCAAACAAGGGGCCATCAATCTCCCTCAGATCCGACCTCCACCACAATTTGATCCCTCACGCGCCATTCCTGCGTGGTATAGGGAAAATGACTTCTGTAACTACCACCGTGTTAAAGGTCATGACACGGGTAACTGTAAAACCCTTAAAAACATAGTCCAAGACATGTTGGAAAAGGGTGATCTCATCCTTGACAATCCTAACGCCCCTCCTAATCAGGGTATCGATATTTTCAAACAACCATTCCCTAATCATCCACCAACCCAAAACAACGTCCAGACCTTGACTGACAATACCCATGAACATAATATTCGAACAGTCAATACGGTCTCACCCCTCATTTCTAACCAACCCCAAGAGGTGAGTTCATCCATCAGTCCATCACATATGGATGAACCTCTTTCATCGGCTAGTTCTCCCTCAACTTCTCTCATTTTAGAGGACGCCTCGACCTTACCAGCACTGCCTGTTTCACCATCCTCCTTCTTGCTGCCCATGGAGGACCCAACCTTTCCTACTCCTCGACCAAAAGTGGAGGGCACTATCATCCCTGCCCTTTACCCGCTTGAGGAGCTTCATTCTCCAGTTTCTTCTCCACCCAGGGAAGAACCTATCTCTCCTTCGTCTCCAACCAAACATGAACCTGTTACAACTTCACCATGCTTTAGGTCTGAGACTACTACACCCGTCTTACCTTCAGTCCCACAACTGTCGACGTCTTTTCAAGAGCCCAAACTTCATCCCGCATCTTCTCAGCCATTTTCCCGACTAGTGGAGAGACTCGAACTTCTCCCTTCTAGGAAAGTGGAACATCAGGGATTGTGGGACCGTCTCACAGCTCTTCAACAAGCCCGGGCCCTCTCATCTCATGCTGCTAATCCTCCCATGGCAGAACCTCCTAAGGCTATCAACAAAAATCAGATTTCTGCCTCTAGACCATCTACATCTCCATCAACCTCATCAAAACCAAAACCCTCATCTACTCCGCCTAAACCTATCAAATCGCTTGGCGTTCGCCCCGTCTCCAACCTCACTCATCCACAAGTGAAGGTGGACTTAACCCAGACTTCAACTAATAGTAATCTTCAACCTAAATCACAAAAGATTGCCAGACCACAGAGGCGAATGCCTCCTCTTTCGTCACCATTACCCTCCATTTTGGGCCCGCATCCTTCAACCCTAACCAGAGTCCTTCCCGCTCCAACCTTTAATCAAAACCGATTGCCTCCTTTGCTTCCTTTACCGACCACTAGCTTACCCTCTCCCAAAAGGGCGATACCTCTCATGAAGAGTGTATCATCTCAACCTGTCATCGCACCATCAACCCAGAAGGTGGTACGAAAACCCCCTCCAACTTCGCCCAAGCAAAAGTCACCAACATCGCATACATCAATGAGCACGGATCCTTTAGTGGGTTCATACTCTTTAATCTTGCAACGACTTTTGCAAACTTCTAGCATAACTCTTCCACCCATCAAGCCTTTCCAACCTCTCGGGTCTAAACCCTCCTGGTTCGACGACACGAAGATTTGTTTATATCATCGTACACCAGGACATGACACCGAGACTTGCTGTGCCCTCAAGGTTGTCATTTGCCGTTATCTAGAGAAAGACACTCTTCTCTCTGAGGACACTTTCGACCGCCCCCTGACTCCTTCTCATAAACCTTCCACCTCTTCAAATCCATCCACATCTCATCAATCAGTTACAACCCCTTCATCATCTTCACCTCCCATCTTTGAAATCAATGCCATTCACATCACCACTAGGTCATAGAAGGACAAGGCAAAAGAAAAAGCCGCCATTCCTTGGACCTACCCTTTTGTCAATCCACCTCAACCACCTAAGCCTAAGATTTCTATCCTTGGCGCGCCTCAACCCTCCTCTTCTTCTTCTTCTTCTGGACCAATCCACGACTCCATGTTGAAATAGCTTCACCAGACGCCTGTGAAGATGTCCCTCTATGATCTTATCCAAACCTCACCCTAACATCGTCAGGCCCTCATCCAAGCCCTACAAGTAGCAGAGGTCCAACCCGAGGATCCCCAACCACTTGCTGCCCTTATCCACTCCTTAGCCCCTATCGCCTCCATTACATTCAGCGATTCTGAGATTCCCACATCCAACGCGGAAGATCAGGATGCCACCCTCTTCATCACTGCCTATATCGATCGGACACGCATTAAACACGTTATGATTGATAGAGGCGCTAGCATCAATATCATCTCCACCCATGCCTTTGATCAGTTGGCTCTTCCCAAGAATTGCGTCTCCAAAACTGACACGATCTTGCACTCTTTCAATGACACTACTGCCACGACCATTGGCACAGTCATCCTTCATATTCACGTAGGTCCATGCACAGTCCTGGAGCTCTTCTACATCATCGAAGGAGAGTTCCAATATAACATCTTGTTGGGTCAACCCTGGATCCGTGCCATGTCCTGTGTCCCCTCCACCCTGCACCGTTGTGTGAAGTTTGAGCATGACGGACAAGTCCACACCATTCCTACTGACCCTTCGCCCTTCAAAACATGCAACACCACCTACCGTTCAAACGATGTCCTCATTCCTATCAAGCCGTTAACCCCGACACTGCCTCCATCTGCGAAAGCTTCAACCAGTTCGCAACAGGTGGTCACCCTTACACCTCCCCTTCAAGCGACAACCACAGACCCCATGGAAGACGTCTTCCAAAGACTTTCATTGGGAGAATATCGCTTGCTAGCTTTAGACATGTTCCAAACTCCACAAGAGTATGGACGCCTTCATCACAGCCCCAGCTACGACCATCGAATAAGGATGATCATACCTTATGGTCCCCCTCACCTTCGCACCAACCTCGTCTATGGGGGGCTTAATCAAGCTCCTCTTGACGGTAATCCTCTTTCTTCACCTCAACCTTTTACATCAGATTTCTCATTTCTTGGCAACCCCACCTTTACACACACTTACCTTTATAGGTGTGCATGGAAGGGTTTTGATTTCGGATGCTATGAGCAGGGCTCCCATCAGCCTATCCAACCGCTCAATGATGACGACGCCAAGAAACGGTATGGTCTAGGATATCATGACCCCACTCAAGACCCTTTAGACCTTTGTCCTGAACCAATCCTTGATCAATTTCCTCCACACTCGCCTATTTTGCCACCTTCACCTACGGAGTCAGTGGTTTCCATTCCTCCTAATTTTTTTTTTTCCATAAACACTATCTGCCTGGACCCCTTGACTTATCAGCTCAACGGGGTGTCCAAATCTCTCCCTCTCATTCTTCCCAGCATGATCAAAGATGAGTCAGCAACCATCCACATTGTTCATTGCATTGATGATGACGCCATTCTTTCTTACATGGGCGCTGACGATTCTTTCATCCAGCGCTCCCTCCCTTCTGAGACCCAGGTTATGTTAAATGAATCAACCATTGACATCAACCTTCCTTCTTCTGATGTTCCTCATGTCTTAAATATTGGCCAATCTTTAGACGCTCAGGAGCAACTTGACTATACCCATTTCCTCTCCAACCATAGCAAGGCCTTTACCTGGACTTACAGTGATATGCCTGGCATCGACCCCACCATCGTTACCCATAACATTGTCACCAAACCAGAGGCTAAGCCTGTCAGGCAAAAGCTTCGAAAGATGCATCCTCGCATTGCCCTCCTTGTTAAAGAGGAGCTTCAGCGCCTCCTTTCTGTCTCCTTCATCCAGCCCATCGACTATCCACAGTGGGTCTCTAACATCGTCCCAGTCACCAAGGCAACTGGGGGGATTCAGATCTGCACAGACTATCACGACCTCAACCTAGCCTGTCCCAAAGATGACTTTCCTCTTCCTAACATCGACTAGCTTGTTGATCTTACGGCTGGCCATGAGATGTTATCTCTTATGGATGGGTTTTCAGGATACAATCAAATCCTGATCGCTCCAGAAGATCAACACAAGACTACTTTCATCACCCCATGGGGGACTTTCTGCTATCGAGTCATGCCTTTCGGCTTGAAAAATGTAGGCGCCACTTATCAGCGCGCCATGACCTACATTTTCCACGATCTCCTCCACAAAATCATGAAGGACTATGTGGATGACCTGCTCGGCAAGTCCAAGCTTTGTCGTGACCATCTGACCATTCTCAGAATCATCTTTTCTCATCTTCTTCAGTACCATGTTCGTCTTAACCCCAAGAAATGTGTTTTTGGGGTCCTCTCTGGCAAGCTTCTCAGCTTCATTGTTTCCTTCCGTGGCATCGAGATAGATCCCACCAAGATTCGCACTATCCTCGAAATGCCTCCCCTGACTAATCTCAAGCAGCTTCATAGTTTGCAAGGCAAGCTCCAGTCCATTTGTCGCTTCATCTCGCAGCTTTCAGACCGCTGTCAACCTTTTCATCATCTCCTTAAGAAGGACGTCATTTTTACATGGGATAAGAACTGTCAAGAGGCTTTTGAAGCCTTAAAATGCTATCTGGTCTCTCCACCAGTCCTCATTCCACCTAAAGATGACCAACCCTTCTACCTTTATATCTCAGCCACTCACCATTCGTTAGGTGCCATGATCGCGCACCGAGACGAGCATCACCATGAGCAAGCCGTCTATTACATCAGCTAAACACTGGTCGACTATGAAACTCGGTATACCCATATCGAGAAACTCTGTTTGGCGTTAGTCTTTATTGCTACTAAGCTTCGCCACTATCTTCTTAGTCACAAAACCTTTGTCATCACCCACACCGACCCTCTCAAGTATATGCACTCCAAGTCATATCAGAATCAATGTATGGCTCAGTGGCTCATGCTGCTTGCTGAGTTCGATCTTGAATTCATCCAGCAGAAATCTATCAAGGGGCAAACCATCACTAATCAACTAGCAGATGCCCCTCTTCCTGACAATCAACCTTCGCAGTGTGAATTCCCTGATGAGTCTATCAATGCGCTTTCCTCTGATGACACCACCTATCAGATGACTATGTTCTTTGACGGTTCCAAATGTCAACTAGGTGGGGGTGCTGGGGTTATTCTAATCCCACTCGAAAGAGAGCCCATGCCTCTGTCTTTTAAACTCGACTTTGATTGTACCAATAATATGGCCGAATACGAGGCCTTAATTTTGGGACTTCAGACCGCCCTCTCTCTCAGCATCAAGTCCATCAACATCTTCAGCGACTCACAGCTCGTCGTCAATCAGGTCAACGGTTCATACCTCTGTAAAAATGAAATTTTGCAAAGGTATAAAAATCGTGCTGACTTTCTCCTTGCATCTTTCAACCATTTCCTCCTGCAGACTGTTCCTCGATCCACGAATAAGTTTGCTGACACCATGGCTTCTCTTGCTTCACATATCCCATCTTCCTCATCTGTATCCAGACTTTTTGTCACGGTGCGTCGTGTGCCGTTGCCTTCATATATCTCTCCTCACATTCATCATGTCAACACTATAGACCCTAGCCCACAAGATGCTTGGTATAAGCAACTTGTAGACTTCTTATCTTTCTCTGTCATTCCTCCCAACCTCTCTAGTAATGCACGACGAGCTTT
Source organism: Torreya grandis (assembly GCA_037957365.1). NCBI lineage: Eukaryota > Viridiplantae > Streptophyta > Pinopsida > Cupressales > Taxaceae > Torreya > Torreya grandis. Next base: position 1,594,709 of record JARHVA010002711.1, on the reverse strand, counting down.
TATCAAGCGTACTGCTCGCTATACCATGCTAGGGGGTCTTCTCTATAAGCGAGGCTTTGATGGCCTCCTTCTTCGCTGTCTCACCTCCACTGAAGCATCTCAAGCCATTCAACAAGTCCACGACGGGATTTGTGGTGGACATTTCAGTGGGAATTTGGTTGCCAAGTGCATCCTTCGTTTGGGCTATTATTGGCCTACCCTTCATCAAGACTGTAGCGACTATGTTCGGCATTGCATCAAGTGTCAGTAGCACTCTAACTTGCTTCATCTCCCCAGTCACGCCTTACAAATTGCTCAAGATTTCTGGCCTTTTTCTCAATGGGGTTTAGAACTCATTGGTGAGATTAATCCTCATTCGTCTCTTCGTCATCAATCCATCATCACAGCCACTGAATATTTCACCAAGTGGGTGGAAGCCATTCCTCTCGTTTCCACAAAAGTTGACAAGATCATCGACTTCATCAACACCCACATCATCTGTCGTTTCGGTGTCCCTCATAAAATCATCACCGATAACGGCAAGTCCTTTAAAAACAAAACTATCCAAAAGCTATGCGACTCCTTCGACATCAAACTCAGTTTCTCTTCGCCTTACTACCCATAAGCAAATGGGTAGGCCGAGGCTTCCAACAAAATTCTCACCAAAATTCTCATGAAAGTGGTCAGTGACACAGGCAGGGATTGGCACATTCACATTCCCTTCACTTTGTGGGCCTACCGCACTAGCATCCGAACCTCTACGGGTGCTACTCCTTTTTCTCTCGTGTACGGAATAGAGGCTGTCTTACCTCTCGAAGTACAGATCCCGTCTCTCTGCATTTCTCTACATGATATCCTTTCCAACGATGACTTTCATCAAGATCGCTTAGCTCAACTTGAGTTACTTGATGAACGCCATCTTGCTGCCCTTAATCATCTCCATGTCTATCAACGTCGCATCAAACGCACCTATGACAAAAATCTGCGAGAACGAGATTTCAACATCGGAGACCTCGTCCTCAAAGAGAATCAACACGTGACCAATATGGAGCGAAGTAAACGAGGCAAGTTTGCTCCTAATTGGCTCGGACCTTTTATTATCACGCACAAGTATGGATCAAGGACTTATCATCTGTCTTCTCTTGATGGACGCCCAGAACCTGAGCCTCTTAATGCGTTGCATCTGCGACTGTTCTATTGCTAGTCGAGTACTCATCCACTTGACACTTAACTTGAGCTCATTCCTTGAGCAATCCTCATCCTCTTAATCCTACCTCCTTTCAACCCTATTCCTCTTAACAATTCCTATAACCCCTTTTATGCTGTATGGATGCTTTGTCCTCATAAAAGGGAGTCCTTGACCTTCTATAATCTTGTCCATGACTCACATTTCTGTCAAAACCAATCAAGATGTCACAATATCCATGGTCACTATATCTATATCAAAATCAAAAAATAGACTACTCCCTCGAAGGACAGCTATACAATCATTGCTGTAATTAATAGACTGATCCCTCGAAGGACAGCTATTCAAAAGCCCTTTTATTAAACAAAAATCTAGACCACTCTCTTGAAGGATGGCTATGACTAAATCTGGCAATAAACAGCACTATTTTAGAAGCTTCCTGCATTGATCAGCTTCACAACCTGACCACCAAACAAACGACATCTCTATGCAGGCTTCCCGCATTGATCAGTCTGCGCAAAAAAAAAAAAAAAAAAACCAAAAAAGTCATGGACTTGACTTATAGTTGTCTCAGGGTCTCTAATAAAAAGGGGCAAAGTTATCTCTGCTCTTAAAACGGGTTACCCTTCTTCCTCCTCCTATCACCCGCTCAAGGGACTTCGAGCTCACTTTAATGTCGAAGTGATTCGATTACCGCTCTAACATATCCACGGTCAATGACGTCACGCATGAATGGGGCTCTTGGTTTTCATAACCCCTATCTATGCTATCTTTTTGGTCCTTGTCAATGAAAGAGCAATATGCTTTTCACTTCTTCTACACTTTGGTCACATTCACCTTCATCACTTGTCAATCGACTCAACTCAACTCTCTTTTCAGACCATCAACATGACCTAGCCTATTCACCCTAGTTTCTATGGACACCAATACACATGGAACCTATCGACCCGCCACAATTTATGTTCAGCATAAACTAATACTTGCTGAAGCATAAATAAACCTCAATTCATTTTTAGCATACATCCATCATGAATATGGAATATTGCTAGGGATGAAAAACCCCTCAACCAATGTTGCAAAATACACCATTTGGAAAAGGCTGCAACATCTTTTTTTCCTCATCATTTCATCCAATCATCGACCAATCTATCAACCATTTTAACCACCTGTCTACCACTCGGACCCTTTGTCTGAACTACATTGGTCTGAGGCCCTATCACCAGGGCTATGTAGGCAGCACTCAGTTGACATGGGGTCTTCTGAGGTTAGCTCGACCATTCTCGTTTGTTCGTCTCTCTGATGGACAAACCTTCTTTCCTTCTTTTAACCATAATCTTGTCCTTGACCATGACCCATTTTATCCCTTTGACCCTCCCTCCCTTCTAGGGAGAACTACATTAGCCTGAGGCCCTATCACCAGGGCTATGTAGGCAGCACTCAGTTGACATGGGGTCTTCTGGGGTTAGCTCGGCCACATCCTTTCATCCATTCCTCCCCTCGACCACCAACCATTGGAGATCATGCCTATCTCCGCTGACCTCGACTACTTCCAAGACATTGTTGCCTTGGTTGTTTTTGCATGTATGCTACCTCATGACTGGTTAGCAGAATTGTGCGCAGACCTTTTTGAACCCTCACAAGTATAGGATCGCAAACCGGTTGATCCGCACTACTTGTGGCTTTTTCGTGTTTCTAAGAGCACTTCCTGAGCCTGGGATACCTGGAACACGATGACCATTTGGAGCTTTAGCTTAGATTGAGTGACCCGATCAGCAGATGACTAAATGCTGGGGCCCAGTTATTTCAATTTTGGCACTCCTCGACCCTTGACCTGCGACACTTTTGACCTGACCATCTCATGCAGTGGTATGCGCGCAATCACGACTTTTGCAGCGTTCACCCTCACCCCTTTTTCATCCACTCTTTGTCAAATCAGCACCCGATTCTCGGTTCCCTTCCCTCAACTCCTGCTTTGAGGGGGAATACCTCATCCATAATCGGGGTAACCTATCCGCTTCCTATTTTTGTCTTGCAGTTCATTCGAACAACCAACAAGATGAAATCAACCTTATCCCTCACCTGGGGAAATCACTCCTATTTTTGTCTTACAGTTCGTCAGAACAACCAACAAGACAAAAAGGGGCAAATGTAGACACCGAAATCATGTCGACTCCCCTGGTCACTCCCCGTCTTATTCTTCTTCGCCTATTTAACCCTTGTCGATCACTTGTTCCACCAACCTTGACCCTGGCAGCGTGTAACAATGAGCACAGAGCTAAAGCTAGACTCTATCTCCATTGTGCATCTGCCGATGATGGTCTTTACCCGGCTGATGTCACCGACGTCGGTCACTTATCGGCTGACGTCGGCAATCCTACCGACGTCGGTCACCTTGCCATTATCAGTTATCATTCAGTTTCCCGAAACAGTTGGCAAACCGTCTCTGGGATCGTCCCTCGCCTTCATCAGCCTCTGCCAACCATTTGAAACGTGGATCAATCGAAACCCGTGTAATCATTCAATCAACCTGCGAACTCCGACATCAACACTCTCGACATCAACCCACTCTCGGCATTAACCAATCTGCATTCAATCCGGCACCGCAACTATGGCTTTTATCGCATCTTCTGGTAGGTAAGTCTTTACTCTGTTTGTTTTATTTCTTCTTGGTTACTATTTCTGCATTAGCTTTGTCATCCCAAATCCACAGACCCACCATCTCTCATTTACATCCCTGCTTCTGTCCTGACCTTACCTTGCCCAGACCCTGTCCCAATTCTCTCAGACCCTGTCTTTTATCAGACCCTATCCCGACCTTACCTTGCCCAGACCCCGTCTCGAAGCTTCAAACCCCGTCCCGACTCGACCAAAAATCCCTTGTCCCAACCTTGTCAAGACCTTCTGCAACTCGCCCAGACTCTGTCCAGAACTTGTCCCGACCGACGCTGGTCACTACCCCGACCGACGACGTTACTTCAACCGACGTCGGCACCTTCCCAGATCGACGCCGGCACCACAGAGACCGACGCCGGTGACTGTGCAGAATAGTGCTACTTATCAGGTACGCTTTTTATTTTCTATCATTTATTTCTGTCATTTCATCTTTTATTATCTACTTTCCTCTAATATTACGCTTTTTAGCAGTGGGTTGATATCCTTCTAGGGAGTCTTCGTACTTCCAGGATCAGGGGTTCGCCTGACAACCCACCATATCTTTGACTAACATCTTTCTGTGTTTTAGTCTCTTTTTCACAGGTGTCATTCCTCCACAGCTAAAGAGGAGAATCTTCCAACGTCTGATTTTGGTGCGCTCAACTTTATCAGGTACTTCTAGCCTTAACCTTTTATTTTAGTTTCTTATTTCTTCTTTGAATGTAGAAAGCAATTTTGCATAGAAACACCATTATTGAAACCCAAACCATTAGTCCTGCTAAACCAAATGTTCCCCACTTTAGAAATTTTGTGCCAAACTTTGAGCCAAAACAAGAACCATTACCTCTTCAAGAGCCATCTTATGAAGATAAAAATGTGTTCAAAATTATTTTATTACAACCAATTTTGAACCAAAACCATGATGTTATTTTTGAAACACCCATTTATTACAAGTCAACATGTGATAAGTTACCTATTCTTTTTTACCTATTTTTAAAAAACCTCATCTCCTTGACAAGCTAGTCTCTACAAATTTAATTTTGATCTTTTCCCACTCATTGATGAGTCTCACTTTGATAGACACAATTTTGTTGAGACATCCCTTGAGCGGTACCCTCTCTTTGAGGGGATTTACTTAAACAAGATAGTCTATGTTGAACCCTTCCAAGATGAATTAGTTTTTATTAAACATAATATGCCATCACATGTCATTACTTTTCAAACATTTATCATTCAATAGAACATTGAAGACACATCCACATTACATGAAGAATCAGAGTTAGAGTTAGGTTCTAGTTTTGAGCTGACATTAGATTTAGCATAAAAAATAGAATCAACATTAGTTGTGACATCAGATTTAGAGTCCTTTACTTTAGAATTAAATTTATAAATAGATTATAGTATTGATTATTTTAACATTGGTTACAATTGCATTGTAAATTAATTTGAATATATTTGTGATCCTTTTACTATTTTTGAGGATGATTACTTCAGCATCAACATAAGTTATCCTAGTATCTTCTATGTGAATTATGCTACCTTTTAGCATCCCATTATTATAACCACCCAACATAGCGATTATATTGGAATTCCACCTCCCACAAACATTTATTGGGACTGATAGAAACACACTTTATTGAACTACATCCATGGTGACATATCATTTTAAAAATATTAGGGTGGCCAAGACCACATTCATTTAAAAGAAGAATAATCTCTTAGTGAAAGCTTTTCAAAGATGTTAGGGGATGAACAAAGTTCAAACTTAGCTCTTTTAGTGAACCCTTTTTGTAGGCACTAGAAGACAATCAAAGTCAAATGTTAGAATCTCTTTGTGAAACCTTCTTGGATGCACTATGGGATGATTAGAATAACTTCATTGGTGAAAAATTCATCAAGGTTCCAACAACTGAGCACAAAATTTCTTCACTATTTACTGAAGATATTATTCAAGATCAAATCAAAATAACTTATAATCTATAACATATTCAAATGGTATCTACTCTCAAGATCAATAAATAGAACAATTTGGTGGTCCTATCGAGATCATCTTTAAAGGTCTTTATCCCTACCACAACCAAAATTAAGTTGAATCTAACATCAACAACATTATGTGTGACTAAAATCCCTAATCTTCATTTGTTTCCCATTCATTATACATTCCATTATCACCCACCTATTTCTTACCCACTTATATCATTTAGCACTGGCATCACTTTCCTTTATAGAGGCTATGAATTATCTTATCGCAATGTTTAAAGGAAATAGAATCGATTGCCAATGAAGATCACAAACACATTATTGACATCCAAATCAGTAACAAGGTCTTAATAGAACAATTGTTATGAAAGGGAATTGGGTAAAAACTTTATAACTAATCATTTCTATTGTCTCACATATTGACTAGGGCATGCATCTCCATGCTAACAAGAGAAATAGAACCATTTTTCATTTACCATGTACCCATTAAACATTGTCCTTGCCTAGTCTCTTGGGGGTAATCCCATAGACTATTTTATTATAGGCATTATTATACCATTATGATCCATGAACTATGTTGTTTGAACTACATTGACTAGAGGTCCTTTAGGACTATGTAGGTAGTACTCAATTTTTATTAAGGTTAGCTCAGTCACCCCTTCACTGTGCTCTCATCATTTTGTGAGAAATTGTTAAGTTTGAATGCTCTCACCATTTTATGAGCAACCTAAGCAATGCTCTCACCATTTTGTGAGTAGTCTAGGATAATCATCACTTGAAGGCAACTTTTTTGCCACTATAGCTACTTTTATTTTGATCATTTAATTATACCATTTTTATTATACTATTTATTTACTATTGACCAAGGTTTTTTTAATCCATACTACTTATCCCATTTTGATATTGATTCCTTTGGTTCTTCTAGTGATTTTTGTGGTGGGGTTCCAATATAGTTTTAATAATTTTAGAATTTTGTGTTGAGATATAGTCTATGGTAGTAGTGTAATGTTTGATCTATAAAGTTATCTTTCATTTATCATCTTATTTGGAATCACTGATTATAACTACCTATGGGAAAATAAGTATTGTTTTGGTACCCTTGATTATAACCACCTTTGGTAAAATTAGAATTATGATGTTATTTCCTAGTTATAATTGCCTATGGGCAAATTAGGTACAATGTTTTTTTATCATGCCTTGTTGCATCATCTAGTCATTACTATTATCATTTTTCATGTCATTCACCTTTGTTTGTGAACTTGTTGTGACCTAGTCAAATTTTTATCACCTTTTGTGTGGGCAGAATTACTATGACTTGGGATTATTTTGGGGTTATACAGGTTGTGCTCGATTCATGTCAAGGTTAACTCAATTCCTCTTATCATGCACTCTCACAATATTTCAATAATTTTAAGTTGATGTGCTCTCATCATTTCATGAGTTAGACCATTCAAAAAACTCAAAAACATTTTGTGTGTGTTTATTTGATTGTTGTTTCTTATGTAGTCTTTTGTTTTCCTATTTGATCTTGCTTATTTGTTTTATTTTCCAAGTACATCTTGATGGTCTACATATATCTTGATTATTCATATCATGATCTTATGTTATCAAGTTGTTCTTGCCTTGATTTTCTATATTTTTATTCCTACTTGAATCTTGATTGTTTATGTCTTGATTTTAAGTTAGGTTCATTTATGTTTCTTTTTCTTTGTCTTTGATTATTTATTTAAATGTAATTAGTTATATCTATGGTTTTGGTCATTATTTTACCATTATCCTTAGTTATAGGTATTCACATGTGAACCAACTCAGTGCAATTAGAATATTATATCATTCTAATTTATTCATACTTATGATGCCTAATTTATTTTGCTATAGAAAGCACTCTGTGCTTAGTTCTCAAAGTTTTAATTTCAACATCAGCTCTAATTAATGATTCTCAAGAACGCTTTATATAATCTAGGCTTATGATATGGAATTAGGCATCTAGGTAACATGCATTTTAGCACTTGAATCTTTACTTAGACTTACATCTATATGCATACAAATAACACTTGGATTCACACCCTTGAGGAGATGCCTAAATATCCTCATCCAAGTGGCACCATGGAGACATTTCTCTTATTGTGGGTGATAATATTGAGAAATGAATGTCTAGATAAGGGGTTAGCTCCCCTTGATGCACCTTTAAAGCTACTCTCTAACTTACAACAATTGGATATGAAAAGGAATTAAGAAAAATGATTGAGAAACCAAATGGTGATGCACTAATGTATAATGTCCTCCCAATTGACTGAAACTACTACTTAAAGATAAACAAAGAGTTTCTCACACAAAACTCACAACTCAGGATTTGTTGTTACATCAATGTTTCATATGCTATATTCAAGAAGGTATATGATTCTTAGGAAGGGAATGAATGATTATAAAGAGTGATGAAATCATGAACCACTTCTAGGATATCTATACACTTAGAAAAGAATACTAACAAAGACCTACAATAATCTCCATTCTACAAATGGTAGACCATCAAGAGTACAAGCCAGAAAAGCCAATGTTTCACTAGACTAGACCAAAAAGATTCAATTCATTACTCAATATTGTAGCATATGAGTGGATTCAAGAGTTTTTAAAGTATAAATATGGCTAGATTTTTCCCAATAACTAACAAAGGTTGCTAAAACAAGCTTAAAAATGCATATATATATATATATATATATAGCTTTTGAGATAGAGGTCAAGCCAAGGAAGTTTAAGAGTCACTTGGATATGTGTCCATGTCTGATAATTAGTTATAATTGTATGTGGAAGAGAGGTGGGGTGAGTTATACCATGTCAAGAGGTCTAATTATTCAAAACTAGTCATAAGAATGGTGAAAAGTGGCATAAGACCCTCAAAATTGACATAGGAAAGAGTTTCTATCAAAAATCATTTATGAGTGTTTGAAAGTAAAAATAGAGGATCTAACACATAGCATTACTGAGGGAAATGGGAACTATGGCAATAGTTATAATTTTTTTTCCTAACTATCAACTATCTTTTAGACACCTATGTTTGTTGATTTCATGGAAGCTCTTTGGATTGGTCAGATGTTAGTAATGACTTGAATCATTAACTTATCCATTTTTATTTCTTTTTCTACATCAGATTCTCAAGATTCAACCATTTTTCACCTCCATTTTTACTCTCATGTTCCCACCAAGTCTTTTGACATCAATGGTTATTTTCCATAGCTTTAAATTGACATTTGCAGGGCCTTCACCTTTCTTATTCATTTATAACACTTTCCTTGGATTTAAGCTTCTTTTAGACCTTTTTCAAGTGTTATTTAACCATGAAAAGTGCCCTTTGAATCATGAAAAATTCCCTTTTATGACCTCTACATGGAAATCTTTTTCTTGAAAGATATCTTTTGGGGAAATTATTTGTGGCACTTAACTTCAAAGGTGTCCTTTAGAAATATTTGTCTTGAACACTTTTCCCAAAATAAATACTTTAGGACTTTTGCTTTTTGACCATTTTTGTGGATAAATTTCCTGAACAAATTCTTTAAGACTTTTTATTTTGGCATTTTCTCTCAAGAGAATTCATTCAGGTCTTTGCATCGGGTCTTCTCCTTTAGGTTTTTTTCCAAAAAAAATCCTTCAGCCCCTTTTTCCACATTAATTCCTTTGGACTTTTGAATAAGACACCCTACTTGAAAAATACCCTTTGGAAACATTTAGATGCACCTTTCAAAACTTTTATTTGGTCCACCTTCCTATGAAAATACCCTTCAATTTTTTTGTAAAGTACCTTTTAGATTTTTGAAAACATCCCTTTAGAAATGTTGAAGTAACCCCTTCAAAAAAGTTGAAAATGACCTTTTTGGAAAGATGGAGGTGCCCTTCAAAAAAATTGAAGTGCCCTTAAAAAATTTTGCAAATGACCTCTTTGGCTTGAAAAGATCCTTCAGGTAAATTGTGTAGGCAATTTTCCTAAAGGAATTAGTCTTCATCTTTGGGAAATTTGTCTCAGACAAATTGTCTAGAAGAATTTGGCACTTGGCTGAATGAAAAGTCTAAAAGAAATAACACTTCATCAAAAACAAAAAACCTAAAAGGATTACTATGCAATAGCTTAGTAAAAGACCAAAACCAAATAATTCGAAAGAAGTAGACTCATACATTTTCTATGGAATTTGTCAAAGAACACTTATTTCAAAGAGAATCTACATACTAGTTAAGCTTTCCAATAAGGGTACCCAATTTTAACTGAAAGGCCAAAATTTAGTCAACAAATTGGTGACTTGTAGGGGTAGTATGCTTGATATACAAACCATACTAGTAGTCAAATTAGTCCATTGGGAATGGGGTCATCTAAGGACACTCAAATAATGAAGCATTAGACATGACTTAAAACCCTAAAAAACACACTAGACCTAAAAGGAAAACCCATGCCATAAGACACAAGACATAAAACAAATAAGAAAAACAAGACACAAAGTAAATTAAGACACAAGAAAACTCACACATGTGCATAAGCACTTAGGGAACACAAGGAAAGTAGGAAACTATGTAAAAAGGAAAATAAAAACCTCAATAACAATGCTTTAGATATATCCCATTGACTGGGATATGTAGCTCCTCTTCAAAAAACTTTGAGATTTGGAAAGCATTGTGTTATTTGAATTGTATGATCACATATGGGCCACTCTATAGAGCATCAAAATTTATGTGTCTTCTATGTTTGGCCCTATCTTCATCCCATTTTATGACAATGTCTCCTTATTTGAAACTCCTTGGCATGGATTTCTTGTCAAAATACTTCTTTGTTTTCTCTTGGTGAGTTTTCATGGTGTGCATAGCTTGATTTCTTTCCTCCTTAAGCTTCATCAACTCACATAACCTGACCTCCATGCTATCATTTTCCATCAATTATAGATGATAGGTAAGATCTAAAGCTAGTAATTCAAGTGAGATAGGAAGTCTAGCTTCCCTTCCATAGATAAGTGTATAGGGTGAGTTTATAAATGCTCTCTTTGGTGTATTCATATCAACCCAAAGGGTTATCTTCAAATTGGTGTGCCAAGTCCTTTGATTTTCCTCCATTATCATCTTAATGATCCATATTAATTCCTTGTTTGTGAATCAGCTAGTCCATTCCCTTGGGATAATAGTTGGAGGAGGTACTAAGATAGATGCCATACCTCAAAGCCCATTCACTTATTCTTTCTCCTATAAAGGCTAATGCATTATCTTAAATGATTATTATAGGAGCTCTAAACCTAATTATTATACCTTTATAAAAGTCTAAGAAAGATCTTTCATTCACCTCCTCAAGAGCTATAGCCTCCACCCATCTTGTAAAGTAATTAGTAGTAGTCAACACCCACTTATGATTAGCACTAGAAGGTGGATTGATTAGACCTATGAAATCCAAACCCCATTGCATAAATGGTTGTTCAACATGGATTGGATGAAGAGGCAAGGTAGCTAGCTTTTGTTTTCCATTAAAAATAACACACTTTTGGCATTTTATTACCCAATCATGGGTATCTTTGAACAAACTAGGCCAAAAGTAACTAGCCCTCATAATCCTAGTAGTTATAGTTCTTGGAGCAAAATGACCACTAGCTGGTCCATCATGAAATTCATAAAATACTTTGTCAATCTGATCCAAATCAAGACATCTCAAAAGTACACCTAAAAATTCTTTCTTAAATATTACTCCATCAACAAGTACATAAGGAATAGATTGTAGCCTAAAGTACCTTGTGGACACTCACCCATTTGAAGGAAATGGATCATGTCCTATGTCCAACTTCTCATAGATAAAGGTGTAAATTTCACAAATTCATCATGAAGTACCAAAATAACTTCTTTTTGCTCTTCTAAGTCTGAATCAAGATGCTCACATAGTCCTTTTCTTTTCACTAACTTGGTGGTTTTGATCTTCACATCATATTCCATCACCCTTATGATCCATCTTGCCCTATTTTCATTCAAATCTTTGTTCAACAGAAAGTCTTTCACACCAAGATGAGGCACAAAAATGTGAATCTTGTTATTAGACAACATGTGCCTAAACTTATTTAAGCTCCTTATAATTGAAAGCACTTATTTCTCAATATATGTATATCTTGTTTCATAACCTACTAAACCTTGACTAAAGAAGGTAATAGGTTGTTCAAAATTTTCATCATTAGCTTGAGTAATAATGGCAAAGATTACCTCTTCATTCCCAAAATTATACAAGTTGAAATATTTGGAGATGTTTGGACTTGCAAGGGTAGGAGCTTGTGTAATGGCTTACTTGATCTCCTCAAAACTTTATTTCCTGCTTCTTATCCAAGTGAACACCTCATCCTTCCTTAGCATGGAGGTCAAGGGCTTGACCAGGTTATCAAAATTAGGAATAAACCTCCTAATGAAATTTATCTCTCCAAAGAAGCTTTTTATTCCCTTCTTATGTTTAGGGAAAGGCAATGCCAATATGACATTCACCCTTTTTGGATCTATGGAAAAGTATTTCTTAGAAACAATATGTCTTATTAGTTTGCCTTCATAGATAATAAACACATATTTATTTGGGTTTAGAGAAATCCCAAACTCTATATACCTCTCAAAAAATTTCCTTAGGTGCTTCAAATGATCTTTTGCTTCCTTGGAGCAAACTGTCACATCATCAAGATATACCAATACAATGTCACTGATTAACCCTTGAAAACCAATATCCATTACACATTAAAAAGTATCTCCAAAATTATACAACCCAAAAGGAATTTTCCTATAATCATATTTACCCCATTTTTTAGTAAAAGCTATCTTATATTGGTCACTTTCCTTCACCAAAATCTGATTATACCTAGAATACCCATCAAGGAGAGAAAACCTTTCACTACCAAAAATAACTTGAAATATTTGTTCCATAGAAAGGAGTGGGTAATTATCCTTAAAATACACTCTATTAAGGTCCCTAAAATCAACACACAACCTTATCTCTCTATTATTTTTCCTAACAGGGAACTAGGTTTGCCAACCAAGATGAATCTTTAATGGGAAAGATAATCTTGGACTCAATCAGTTTGGTGAGTTCTTTCCTCATGAGAGGCTAAATATTTGGATTTATTGGGATTTGCATTTTCTTAATAGGATTATAATTCTCATATAACTCTATATTATGTTGATCTAGATTCAGATCAAAACCTTTTAAATCACTATACTCCCATGCAAAGACATCAAAAAATTTGTTGCTTAACTCAATGAAAGCATGCTTCTCTTCACTAGTACATAATTTCCAAAGTGAAAGAAATTTATCTTTGAATATATAAACCTTATCATAGTTTTCATGTTTTGTGGATAATATTACCTTCTCTTTCTTTAGTTGGTCATCATCATTGAATATGATCTCAAGAGTGACTAGGCCTTTAGGAAGCTTGTGAGACTTCAATTGCATAATCTAACCTCCATATTGTTATTTTAATTTAGACTAATTATTTGAATAAAAATTATATTATTCTTATAGAAAAAGTGATATTTACTCTTCACTATCAGAAACTTGTTAATTAGTGACTTTATCTAGTATGGAGGGCTTTACAATCAATTTTAAATGAGGTTAGTTCTTGTCTTCTTTTATCCCTTTTAGAACATCAAACTAAGCTCCAATTGCTACCAACCTATTATCATGATTTTTATCTTATCTTGAGATAAAATTTATGTTGAAGATTTTTAAATCTTCCATAATATCCCACACTCTATGCTTATAACACTTAGCAAAGGTTTTTTTGTCAAATTCTACCCTCTAACCTAATTAACAATAGGCTCACTATCACCAAACACTTTTAATTATTTGACACCTCTTTTCCTATCCCATTAGAGGAATTAATAAAGGATTCATATTATGATACATTATAGTTGCAAGATAACTTAAATATTAATGTTGAAAAATACCTTTCCTTTGAAGGTGAAATCAACATTGCTCCACCACCGACCCCAATCTTGCTTCTAGACCCATCAAAGAAGAGTTGCCACAAGCCATTCACATCATCACTTGAATTCATCAAATTAGGCATGAAATATCACTTATCATTCATATAATATATCCCAAGACCATATTTTTCAATAAACGTTTAAGGATCATATTCATAGTGCTCATCTCCCCACTCATCTAAGAACAAATCAGAAATTCCCTCAAGGGAAGATGATGGAGATTGGTCAATATGAAGTTCCTCTTCATAAAAGATAGCATGATTAACATTTTCCAACTTAGGTAAGTAATTTTCCAAGATATAACTTTGGATATTTTCTAACTCAACCTTAACTTTAGTTCCATACTTTGTCCTAAACACCATGGAAGACCAATTGGCTGCCAAATATCCACATATCTTAGATGTGAAGTCTCTTGATAAGCAAAGAGAAAAATAGGGAGGAAAATATGCCACCACCAAATCATGAGGAATTTAAAAGGTAGGAAAATAATGAAGGATAAAATTCAAACCTTTAACTACACTTAAAGTCTTGGTTGGTGATCCATCCAATTGCAAAACTCCTTTAGTCATTAGCTCATACTTAAGGCCTAGCTTATCTGCTATGCATTCAAGCATAACTAATGTGCTTGATACACTATGTATATTAAAATTATGAACCAATAAATAAAAAATAATTATATATTTTTAAAAATTAGGAGTCTTCTCATCTTACTTCACTTGACCATCCATAGATTGAGTTCCATTTACCAAAACCACATTGTCATTTCTAGATGGGCTAGCCTATCTACCCAATCCATGCAATTCATTTTGAAGTATTTATTTCTACCCTGGTAATTTTAGAGAATCCCAAAATAATATTTTCATATTAATATTATTCATCTTATCCACCACATTGATGTACGGATTACTCACCTTAGGGTTCTTTTTATAAACATTGGCACCTTGTGATGTAGCTTGTGGAGGTAGAGTTATAGAAGCTAGCATAAAATTTGGAATCCTTTGATTTTATTATATTTCAAGAGATTTATTATACATAATTACCATATTATATGATTTAGGAGTCATAATAGCTCCTTGATTATCTCCCTGAGCTTCATTAACAACCTTCCTTTTGGACCTAGTATTAGAGGCAACACTAGTATTCTGGTTGCTTGTATTTCCCAAGTAATTAATGACACAAAAATCACCATACAAATGATTTATGAGGGTAGAATCAGTATGAATTCATCCATTTTCCACCCCTCCTTTCATATATCCTTAAAAAATTTAAACTTGGAAAGATTGACTATCTTGCATTACCATGTCTTGATTGTGCATCTCACTTACATAAGCAACATGCTCTTGACCATGTTCAAAAGATGGATAGATAGGTTGTTATAAGACCAAGTTTTTTTGAGTGGGTAAAATGGCTTTTGAGGATGAGGTAAAATTATTATTATAGCTTTGATAAGTCTTTACATGGGTGATTTGGCCTTGTCCTTATGCATTGTTTTGGAAAAGAGGTCTATTTGTTTGCCCAAACTGATTGTATGTTTGATATGGCATGTAACCTTGAGCTTGTTGTATTTTAAGGGAAAATAACTAATTTTTAATAATTTGAAGAAATATTTTAACTTTATATATTTAATTTTAATGAGAAATCATATGCCTTTTTTTATTAGGCAAAGGGGCTAAAGTGGGTAATGCACCTTGACTAAGAGAATACAAATCATGGAATAATGGCATTGGAGGTCTAGGAGATACATTTACCACTTAAAAAAGATAATTATAAACATTTATGTATATTTAATAGGAATCAAGAAATGTGTTTCCACCCATAGATTGAATCATCATGGCAATGTCATTATTTAACACTTTCAAGTAGTACAAACATGCATAGTTTGAGGTTGGCCTCACAAGAGTTAGGATTTTATCCCAAGTTTTTTGGAACCTAGTATTAAATTTCTGCATGAATTCATGTGGTTCCCTATTTTTTGTGGTCAAATGCTCAGCTAGAGATAGGTAGTCACTCTTATCCCCAAACCTATTAGTCAATAAAACTCCCAATTCATCCCATGAGCTAATGAAATTTACAGGTAGAGTCTTATACCCATCCAAAACTTTTCCTTTGAAAGACAAGGACATCAACCTAATAGATACATTTTATTGGGTGATGTTGTGGATATTACAAAAAAATTTATATATTCCTAATGTGCTCAATGGTATTAATAGGATCACCCCCACTAAAATATGGGACACTTTTGAGGGTTTCTCCTAGAATTTATCATATTGGACAAGATGCAAGGGATATGCCCAACTGAAAGCCATAAAATGTTATCTTATAGACATCTTGGAATGATCACTATGGATATTAGGATTTTAATGTAACACAAATTATAAGCTTTAAAATATCTCTTTTGTAAGGATGAGTGTTGACAAACTTAAACCTTTTGGTGGAATATGGAGGTAGTTGCACAAACTCAAAGGGTGTCTCTTTAGTAGCAGATCTAGTTGTCACCTTTGGCATGGAAAATAAGACTAATCATCAACCAAAGACTTAAATTATTAAATGGAGTCACCAAGTAAGGAATTTAGATGCTTCTTTCATCTTTAACTATGCAAAGACTGATACTAATCTTTAATAAAATTTTAGGACTTGGAAGTCCTACCAGGCATGCCAAAAAATATTGAGACTTGGATTCACATCCTTGAAGATATGCCTAAATATCCTCATCCAATTGCAACCATGGATACATTTCTCTTGCTATGAGAGACAATATTGAGAAATGAATCTCTAGATAAGGGGCTCGCTCCCCTTGATGCACCTTTAAATCTATCTCTATAACTTAATAATTAGATATGAAAAGGGATTGAGAAAAATGATCAAGAAACAAAATGGTGATGAACCAATGTATAATGTCCTCCAAAGTGACTAAAAATATTACTTAAAGATGAACAAAGTGGTTCTCCCACAAAACTCACAACTCAAGATTCATTATTATGTCAATGTTTCATATGCTAGATTCGAGAAGGTATATGATTCTTAGGAAGGGAATGAATGATTACAAAGAGGGATGAAATCATGAACCACTTATAAGATATATCTACACTTAGAAAATAATACTAGCAAAGACCTGCAATAATCTCCTTTCTGTAAATGGTAGACCATCAAGAGTACAAGCTAGAAAAGACAATCTTTCGCTTGACTAGACCAACAAGATTCAAGTCATTACTCAATATTGTAGCATATGAGTGGTAACAAAACTTGTATATTTATTCAAGAGTTTTTTTAGTACAAATATGGCTAGATTTTTCCTAATAACTAGTAGAGGCTGCTAAAACAAGCCAAAAGAGTGCACATATATAGCTTTTAAGAGAGAGGTCAAGCCAAGAAAGTTTAAGAGTCACTTGGCCATGTGCCCATATGTGAGAATCAGTTACAATTGCATGTGGAAGAGAGGTGGGGTGAGCTATACCACGTCAAAATGTATAATTATTCAAAACTAATCATAAAAATGGTGAAAAGTGGCATAAGACCTTTAAAATTAACACAATAAATAATTTCTATCAAAATTCATCTGAGTGTTCGAAACTAAAAATAAAGGAGCTAACACATAGCATTGTTGAGGGAAGTGGGACATATGGTGATAGTTAGAAAAATGTTTTTCCTAACTACCAACCATCCTTTGGACACCTATGTTTGTTGATTTTGTGGAAGCTCTTTGGTTTGGTTTGTTGCCAAAAATGACTTGAACTATTAATTTATCCATTTTTCTTGCTTTATTTGCACCAAATGCTTAGGACTCAATGATTTGTTACCTCCATGTTTTCTCTCATGTTCCCACTAATTCTTTTGACATTAATGACTATTTTTTGCATCTTGAAATTAATGTTTGTGGGGCCTTCATCTTTCTAATTCATTCAAAACACTTTCCTTGAACTTAAGCTTCTTTTAGACCTTTGTCAAATGCTATTTAACCATGAAAAGTGCCCTCAAAATAATGAAAAGTTCCCTTTTAGGACCTCTTCATGGGACACTTTTTCTTTCAAGATATATTTCTAGGAAATTATTTAGGGCACTTGGCTTTAAAGGTGTCCTTCAAAAATATTTCTCTCAGCCACTTTTCCTGAAAGAAATACTTTGGGTTTTTTGATTTTGAGCATGTCTACAGATAATTTTATTGAATAAATTCCTTTAGACTTTTTGTTTTGGCATTTTATCTCAAGAGAATTCATTTAGCTCTTTGATTTGGATCTTCTCTTTCAAGATTTTTTTTTGAAACAAATCTTTCAGCCCCTTTTTTTGCATTAATACTTTTAGAATTTTTAATAGGACACCCTTCTTGAAAAATAACCTTCAGAAAGATTGGGATGCACCTTTCAAAAAAATTATTTTGTCCACCTTGTGAAAATACAATTCATATTTTTAATAAAGTACCTTTTAGATTTTTGAAAACATCCCTTCAAAAAAGTTGAAGTAACCCCTTCAAAAAGGTTGAATTGCCCTTCAAAAAAGTTGCAAATGACCCCTTCAACTTAAAAATATCCTTTGGTTTTTATTGTCCAAACAATTTTCCTAATGGAATTAGTCTTCATCTTTAAGAAATTTGACACAAAAAAATTATCCAAAAGAATTTGGCACTTGGCTAAATGAAAAGTCTGAAAGAAATAACAATTAGTCAAAAATAAAAAACTTAAATGGATTACTATCTAAAGGCTTAGAAAAAGACTAAAACCAATCTTTATGAAAGAATTAGACTTGTAAATTTGTTGTGATCTTTGTTAAGGAACACTTCTTCCAAAGAGAATCTACATACTGGGTAAGCTTTCCAATAGGGGTACCCAATTTTGACTCAAAGGGCCAAAATTTGGTCAATACATACATTATGAGTCTAATCAATTATTTGGTCAGTTTTCATCATTCCTCATTCCATTCTCTCCCAAACTTGGGTGAACTACATTGGCTTGAATTTCATGTTGGAACATGAGTCTATGGAACTATGTAGGTAGTTTCCACTTGTCTAGCACATTTGGAGTTAGCTCAGCCATCTCTATTCTTTTCACCTCTTTCATCACTTTGTGTATTCTCATATAATGTGTTTTATATGGATTTATAAACCATTACACCATCACATGTATGTTTATGCCTTTTGACTTCAACCTATCTTTTGGGTTATATCCTTGATCTATTTTGCTTATCAATCACCCATGTTAGGGCACAACATTTGAACAATGCTAGAATCAAATTATCTCTACAAGGGCAAACCATTATTTATTCTTTATCAATTATCAAAATTTTCCCTTTTGGGGCACAACTATCTTATCACAATCAAATCTACTCTACTGGGGGACTTCTTATTATCTTTACTTTAGAGACCCCATTCTAATGGAGCTTCCCTTCCTAAAGTATAATGTTCTCTTTTTTTCTCTAATTATAATCTCTCCACATTATAAGCATGTAGCTTTTACTCTCTTAATGATAATATTTAGTGTGTAACTTATCTCAAAATTGATCAATGTCGTAAGCACATAGCTGTACTCTCAAATTGCATATGTTTAAAGTGTGTCCCTTAAATTTATGGATTATATCTTTCCCATTCCCCCTATCTCTGGGGCCTATTATACCTTTACTTATATTTTGACCATTGATGGTAAACATTTGTGAAAGCTTTAGCTCATCTAGATGTGATCTATTCTATGGGTTAATCTCTCACTTTCTCTCTCTTTTTGAGAGTCCATCCTTCTCTTTCACCCTAATATGTCCTATTGAGGGGTCATCATAGTTATATTCTAATTTTTTCTTGAAAATTCTTTTCTTTGAAAAGATGTTGTTTCATCTGAATGTCTTGTTACACCTTCTAAAATAGGGGTAAAATGTAGACATCCAATTCCTAACACTATTTATGTTGAAATTATCAATATTAATTGAATTACACTCAAATGGACATTTTAGGTCAAAATCCATAAAACACACTAAATGGTTTGAGCTTGTCATATACAATTGTTGATTTAAGCTAATGTATCCCTAAATGGGGAAATGTATTTTATGGGCTAGCTAACTTTGATCAATTAGTTTTGAGATAAAATGATGAATTCACATTTTTGTACTCTAGATCACTCTTTTCTTCTAATTCATTGGTACATATCATGTACCTATATTATTTTGTGTTGATAACATACTAAATGGGAATAGAGTTACAATGCATCTAAAACTACCTTCTAATTCATCTGAATTCAAATTATGACCTAGTTATATGACTTTTTGATCATTTTGATTAATTGAGGGCCAATTTCCAAATAATTTCACAAATGTTGATTAACCTTGTTTAAGGCTAATTGATCAAAATCAATAACTTAAGTGGATTTTAAATGAGAGTTGTTGAATATTTCTTTTTGGAAATTGATTTCTATTAATTGTATCACCTAATGACATCATTTCTTGGGAAGACATCCCTAGGCCATAATTGCATAAAATATAAAGATTATGGGTCTCTCATGCCTCATTAATACCCTTCATGCCTCTTAAATTCCCCTTTATCCTAAATATTTATGAGGTATATTTATGGATTTTATTATATAATTGACTTAATCCTTAGCCACACATCTCAATCTTGAGATGGATGATTTAGGTTGATTCTAATCAATCTAAAAAATGTATAAATAGATAGGCCATGAACATCATTTTTAATCTCAAGTATTACAATGTTATAATGCTAATATATATCCACAAATCATTTGTGTTTTTATTATTTTATTAATCATATTTGGATTAGCTTCACTTGATATGCAAATTAGATAGTTACATATCATGAGCCTAGGTTCTGTGGAGTGATCTTGAGACATTGGAGGAGTTTGCCACCATTGTTGATGAAGAAAAATATTCTTGATAAAGGGAGAACATGTTTTTGAGATACTCTTGGAGGAAGAGCCCAATTGGGAAGGTGTAAGTTTCTTGCTTTCTTTCATTTTTCTTTCATTGTCATTAATAATTTTGCATGAATAGAAAGGCTTAATTTGGTTTACTCTTATGCATTTTTCCTTTGATTTATCAAACTAATATTTGACTAATCATGTTATGTAATCCTATATATAGTAGGAACATGTGAATAATCCATGATTCATGATATAAATAATGATATTGATCGATGTAACTAATCAAAACTATGTAAATGAGCATGCGCATCAAAACCAGAGTCTAGTAAATGTTATAGATAGTAATGAGACTAGGAATCATGGTAGTGATGCATGAATTTTAGACATGAGAAACTTACATTTAAAGTGATAATGAACTAAATCTAGAACAAATCTTAATGTGTTTGTAAAATAAGTGTGAACAGAGCAAATATATGGAACCCTAGATCAATTATTTATATGTGACATCTAAGACATAGGCAAGTGTTGTTGGAACTATTTCTATTGAGTAAAGTCAAATAGAGAGATAGAAGTACATAGTAAGATAAATGAAGTGTGTCGAATAGAGATAAATATATACATAGAGACAAAGGGAAAAAGAGGAAGTAAGGCATAAATAGATTATGTGCAGAGCATGAATAGTTGTAGAATAGACCTATAATAGAAAATAGAAGGATTGGATTCATTTATGAATCTATGTTATAATCTAGAGTTGTATCTCCATAGAAGAATTTGATAGGTTGGTACCATCAGATAAGTTGAGTGGGTCCTTAGATTAAGAAGTGGGTATTTCCTTAGAGTTGAAGCTCTTAGACTAGGGGATTGGTCTCTCCTTAGGGTTGGTGTCTTTAAACATTGTAACTAGTGAGGTTCCTTATTATGATGCTAGATTAGAAAGGTAGTTTTTAGTAGCCATTCTCATGGTGGTTTTTCCCATATTAGGTTTTCCATGATATATCTTGTGTTGTGTCTATTTATGTTATTGTGATATATGTATATAGTTTTATTCTACATTAAAAAGGTTTTGAAAAATATTAAGTTAATTAATATACTAATTCACCCACCTCTTAGTATCTAGTTGTGTTCCAACAATTGGTATCAGAGCCCAAGTTCCTTAGAATAAACTTAATTAGCTCATGTGGATCTTGGAATGTTAAACACAAATGTCAAGTCAAGAAATATCTTCACCAAATAAGGCACCTCTCTTTGATTGATCAAATTATGCATTTTTTAGCATAAAAATGGAATCATATTTATCCTCATTAGGTTTTGATGTATGGATGTCTATGGTAAATGGATATGCATCCCTTGTTATAAATCCTACTAATCAAGATGCCAAGAGATCATATGAGATCAATGTTAAGGCAAAGAATGTTATCTTTTATGGATATACTAATTTAAAGTTTATCAAAGTGATGCATTATCAAAGGTCACAATATATCTAGAACAAATTAAAAAGCATCTATGAAGGTGATGACAAGGTAAAGTAGGCCAAGCTAAAAACATTTAAAAGCAATTTTGAGAGCTTGAATATGAATGAAGAGGAGAATATTGTAGACTGCATCCTTAGGGTAGATGAAAAGTGAATACAATCAAAGGTTTTGGAGAAGAATTGAAAGAATCAATCATTATCAAAAAGGTCCTAAGATATTTTCCATCAAGATATGATTCTAAAATATCTACAATAGAGGAAGAAAGAGATATAGATAAGCTCACTATTGATGAGTTGCATGGAACCTTCATAGCCTATGAGATGAGAATGGGATAGGCAAACACCTTCAAGAGAGAAGCTACATTCAAATCATCTAAACCAATAAAGGTAGAATCACCTACATCTTGATCTAAGGAGACTAATGAAGAAGAAACCAAATTTTTTAGAAGATTAAAGATAGGGTTTGGAATGTATAGAGTTAAGATACCCTTTAAGTGTTATAACTATGGTAAATTAGGACATTTTTCTACTAAATGACCTCACAATAAAAAATATAACTATGAGTAAGTAGAGAGTAATAAAAAGGTGTAACCCTACTATCCCAAGAAGAAAAACTTATTCAAAAACAAGAAAGTTCTATACATCAAAGAAGATAGTGATTCAAAGGATGTTAGTGATAGTTCTAATGATGATCATGACTATGCTTTTGTGGCTAAGGAAAAGGAAGTCTTATACATGATAATAGAATCAACTTCTATATACAAGAAGAAGTTAAAGACTTAGCTAGATAATAATAAGGAGAATTAGATCTAGAGTGTGAGCTCATATGTGATTTAGAGGAAATTGACAAGCTAAGAAAGAAGAGCTCAAAATAGAAGAATCTTGGACAAAAAGAAATTGAGAAGATGTCCAAGAGTCTTGAGAAATCTGATCATATGGTGATTAGCCTAAAGACACAAGCTAAAGAGGCTAAAATAATAGATGGAATCAAACTTGAAATACAATATAAATATGATGAGTGCATGAAGTTAGAAGCAAAGATAATGGATTTTAGAAAAGAGATTGAGAAATACAAAGGTCAACTAGACAAAAATCTAAAGTTGATAGGAGGATCAAACATTCTTGATTAATTGATCAACTCTCAAAAGCCTTCAAAAGAGAGATCAGGTCTTGGTTATGAAAAGGTAAAAAGTTACACAATTAGTACATCTACTAACCTATATGAAAACCTTAAAGTAAGAGGATAATTAGGAGAAAACATAGAGAAATATTGAAAGGATACAAAGACGGACTCAAACATAACTAATGTGGGTAAAGCTAAAGCTAAAAAGAAGCTTGAAGAGAAGAAGAAAAAAAGGTAGTTGATGCAGATGGATACATAAAAGTGAGAGACTTGTAGAAGCCAAATTTAATAACTCCCCATCCTACACAAAGAGAATCTATGACCATGTATTCCTCATCTTTCTATGGTTATTTTTATAGATGTAATAATTTTGGTCATAAGTCTATCAATTATAGAGTTGTACCTATAAGGAGAATAAATTCTTTAATTATAAACTCATTTGATCCTTTGTTAGCTACAAATGTAATGTGGTATAGTTATAATAATTTTGGTGACATAGCTAAAAATTGTAGAACAAGCTTTGTAAGATCAAAAGTGTAAAGTAATAATAAATGCATGCCTCTTAGTGTGAATAAAGGATCACAAGTTTTTGAAAAGAAGATAAATAAGAAACCCAAGGTTATTTGGAGAGTGAAAAATTAATCTATGATTTCTCAAACTACACTCCATGCCAAGGAGTAGAATTTGTGGGTGATAAACAGTGGTTGCTCAAAACATATGACTGGTGATAAGAGAAAATTCATCAAATTAAACAAATGTAAGGAAGGATCTATAAGCTTGGGAGATAAAATAGTAGTAAATATCAAAGGTAAAGGAACCTTAAACATAGATGGAAAATTTACTACACATGATGTCCTTTGTGTTGAGGTATTGAAACATAATATTCTATGTGTCAACCAAATGTCTAACACTAGATATAAGGTCACATTTGATGTAGAAGGTTTCAACTTAAATAAATCTAGAAGACTGGTTGTAGAAAGGAAAATGAATGAAAGCAAAATCTATAATCTTGTTGAATTGAATGGTAATAGCTACCTAATAGGAAAGATTGATGAGAGATAATTATGGAATATAAGAGTGGGTCATGTCAACTTCGATAACCTATTCAAAGTAATCTAAAATAAGTGTGTCAAACACATTCCCAAGATAACCAAACCTCTATACACTTCTTGCAAGGAATGTCAACTAGGCAAGTAAACAAGGATCAAATTTCAAACAAAGGAGTATGCAACTACAAAGCCTTTACAGTTAGTTCATACTAATATTTATGTTCCTATTAAGACAAGATGATCTAAAGAAGAAAAATACTTCATGTTATTTTTATATTAATATTCAATAATGACATGGGTAACCTTTTTGAAGGATAAGTATTAGGCATTTGAAACATTCAAGATCTTTAGAGCCATAGTAGAGAATGATATTGGAGAAAATATAAAATGCTTAAGATCTATAAAAAGTGGAGAATTTACCTCCAATGAGTTCATAGAGTATTATGATAAGCATGGGATCAAAATGCATTACTTTTCAACAAGGACTCCACATCAAAATAGAGTTATTGAGAGAAATAATAGGATAGTTAAGGAGATGGTCAAAATAATGTTAAAAGAGGCCAAGTTGCCTAATGGATATTGGAGAGAAGTATTCTAAATAATAATATACATCTTAGATAGAGTTTAACTAAGGGTAAGTAGTGACAAAACTCCCTATGAGCTATGGTATGGAAAGCTTGCTTCTATTAAGTACTTTAGAGTATTTGGAAGCAAGTGTTACATTAGGATAAAAGAGGAAAAAATGGAAAGATTTAAATAAAGATGTGATGAAGGAATATTTCTTGGTTATTCCACTAAAATAAAAGCTTATGTATGTTATAGTAAAAGGCTACACAATATTATAGAGATAATCAATGTCAAGGTCGAAGAAGGATTGAAACCTATTGAACTTGATAATGAAATCAATATTGAAGAATCAGATCTTGAAGAAGAAGTAGATAATGAAGAGGTTAAGGAAATGAATGAAAAGGCACCTCCAATATTTTTTCAAAAGGATCATCCTAAAGAACAAATAATTGGTACTAATAATGAAGGAGTTCAGACAAAGATTAGAGTTGCTTTGAATAAGGAGCAAGTAAGTTTTGATATAATGTTTGAAATTAAGCCTAAGAGCTATGTTGAAGACAACAAGGATGATAATTGGGTAAAATCCATGGAATAAAAATGAAGCCAAATTGAAAATAACAAAACTTGGTAATTATTTCTAAGACTTTCAAATAAGAATATGATAGGTATAAAATGGGTCTATATAAACAAGTTGAATGCAGATGGAGCTATTAAAAGGAATAAATCAAGATTTGTGTGCAAAGGATATGCACAAGTTGAGGGAATAGAATTTTAGGAAACATTTTCTCTAATTACTAGATTGGAAGTCATAAGAATGTTTATAGCATCCTGAGTCTACAAGAAATTCAAAGTCTATCAAATGGATGCTAAGTCAACTTTCTTGAATGGGAACTTAGAAGATGAAGTCTACATAGAAAACATTGAGGTTTTAAATTGTTAGAATAAAAATATTTTGTATGTAGACTAAATAAATCTCTATAGGGTCTAAAATAGGTAGCTAAAACATGGCATTCAAGATTGGACCAGTACCTACAATAACAAGGTTTCAACAAAGGATGTGCAAACAACAATATGTACTTAAAATTAGAAGGTAAGCATATATTGATTGTTATTATATATGTAGATGACACCATATTTGGTGGTAGAAATAAAAATTGTGCAAAAACTTTGCTACATAAATTCAAAGTGAGTTTGAGATGTCTATGCTAAGATAACTTTATTTCTTACTTGATCTACAAATAACACAAATTTATGAAGGGATATTCATATCCCAAACCAAGTATGCAAAGGAAATGCTCAAGAAATTTTTAATGGAAGATAAAAAAACCAATTAGTACTCCCATGATAATTGGATGAAATTTGAGCAAAGATGTTGAGTCCCTTGATGCAAATCAAACTATGTACATATCAATGATAGGTATCTTATTATACTTAACTAGATCAATACTAGATATCATGTAAGTAGTGTATATGGTTTCAATATTTCAAGTTGCTCCCAAGGAATAACATGTCAATGCAATGAAAAGGATCTTTAGATACATCAAGATCACAATTGAATATGGCCTATGGTATCCTACAAGTAAAGATTTCACTTTGACAACTTATACAGATGTTGATTGGGTAGGAAGTGTGGATAATAAAAGAAGCACTAGTGGTGGTACATGTTTCCTCAGAGATAGACTTGTTTCATGGTTGAGCAAAAATCAAGAGTCAGTTACTCTTTCTACAACAAAAGTAGAGTATGTAGTAGTAGTGGCATGTTGTACTCAAGTCTTATAGATGAAGCAAACACTCAAAGACATCAAGGTAGAGTACAAGTCACCTATCTCTATTATTTTTGATAATTTAAGTGATATTAATATATTAAAAAATCCAATGATGCATTCTATAATGAAGAACATATCAATCAACTATCACTTCTTAAGAGAGAGGGTTACAAATCAAGAGGTCATAATGGAATATGTGCCAACTAAGGAAAAAATTACATACATATTCACCAAACCTCTTCCCAAGGAATAATTTAAATATCTAAGTTAGAAGTTGGGAGTGGTGGTTCTTACACCACATAACTAGATCCTAGTGATAGGGCATGAGTTTAGGAGCCTCATAGATGATTTGTTAATACATAAAAGAAGAGAGATAAGGAAACTCAAGTATGCATACTTTCACAAAGTTTAAATGAGTTGATGGTTTTATATTCTTGGAAAAATTCATTTATATAATAAAGGGGGAGAAACATTTGGATAAATAGTGAAAAAGAGTCCCTTTGCCATTAATGTCAAAGGGGGATAAAAAGTGTAAATGCTCTTTGTGGGAGAAGAAGAGAAAAATGATCTCTAAAAAAGTTTGGAGAAAAAGTTCAAATGTCTAAAAATAAATAGAGTAAGTGTCCAAGTTGAGTATTAGTCAAATGTGTCATTGCCTAAGGGGATCAAGTTTGGTATGAATAGCTTCAGTTCATACTCATCAGAATCCAATGTAATCAATGTAAGAGAAGGAGCAAAATATTAAAAGATCAGAGTATTTAGTTTACCATAAATGATAAAGGGGGACATTTTTAGAAATATGATTGTCATTGATGTCAAAATGGACATTATGAGCATGTAATTGATGGTCAAGATTGAGCATTATGATTATAAGATGTGCAAATGATCCTATCAAAGGTCAAGGATGATTGAAATGCTTGTGTGCATGAGTGGAATTCATTTAGTTATTCATATTGATCATATAAACACTTTGGGTCTATGACAAGAAAATATGAGAAGGTATTTTTCTAATGTCACCATTGCCATGTGTGAACAAGTATGGGGAAGATGGTCACATGGTTGTGATCTCATTAGTCCCTAATAGTTATGCATCAGATTTGAAGACATACGATGAAGCATAGTTAAATATATGGGAATGTAAAGTTGGATACTCAAATAAAAATCACTAAGTTCCAACATAGACAAATTTGTAAAAGGGTTTAACAAAGCCAAGTAAGCATATTGATGAGGTTAGCATTTACACATATAAAGGTGCTAGGAAAAAATGATCATATGGGTTTGTTCATTTTTTTGCCTTGTTTATACATGTTAAATCTTAGGTCACATGAAATAACATGACAAAATATATGCTTGAGCAAAGTATGGCTCTAGGATATTTTGATAGTGTTTTCCAACATAGTCAAATTTACAAATTGTAAGAAATAGATGAGCAGGCATATTTATGATGTCATATCTTACACATACGAAGGCTTCAAGTTAAAATCGATATATGTATGGAATACCCTATGTAAGAGGATATTATTTAGTAATTACAGGTCAACTAAATAAATAATACAATAGTTATAAAATAACAAAGTTGGCCTTCCAAGCAAGTTCAAGGCATACCTAGCTTTATGGTAAAATAATCTAAGTGAGGAGATTAATGGCATTATACCATGCATGTGCATAGGATTGAGGAATAAATGAGAATATGGGTTTGTTCTCTATAATTCTTAGTTTATATGGTTAAAATTTTAGACCAAGCAGTTGATCAAAGAAAAAGATATGAAGGTGCAAAGTTAGCCTTCTAGGCATATTTGAGATGGTCTACATACTTAGACAAATCTACTCAAGGTAAAGTTTGATCAGGTCTTGAAGAGATCAATATAATGCATTGGATTCAAGATGATAGGATGAAATGAGACGAATATAGGTAGTTTCAGTTTAAATCATGATCAATGGTTAGCACTTAATCAAATATAAAAGATCCAACGAAGTGTATGAAAGTCAATTTGTCAAAGGGACCTCTACTAGTGATAAGTATCAAAATCATGAATCTTACACAATAAATCTACAATGCTATTTAAAGTAAAATAATCAATGAGTAATGTTAGGATCCAAGCGTCTTACTAGTGGGAATGGAGAAAAATATATAGAAGTCACATGCTTATGCCAATTATCATATTCTTGAGAGCTAAGTATAATATAGCTTGAGCTTGTTAGAAGTTATGATGGTGAACATATGATTGTGCAAAGGAGATCCAATAGAGTTAGTGAACTCAAATGGGAAAAAGTGATCAAGATTTATCAATATAATGGTGAGTTAAATAATGAGCAAGTCTAAGAAGATTGATGGAGTGAAAGAAATCTAAAGATATAGGAAGTAGTGAGATGGGATAAATATCTTGACATTTAATGACTAGATAGAAGTAAAGATCATGCATCTTTGAAGATCTAATGGCATGTAGAACCTTGGATGAAAAAGATCAACAAATGCATTTTAAAGTTGACAAAGATAAATTTCATAAGCATAAAAATATTGAATGAATAATGTGATCCTATTAGAGATCAATCAAATAGAATCATTTTAAAGTTTACCCATTTTAATAAAGACCATCAAATCATAACACTAAATTCAAGGTCAATGATTGATATTTAAAGATATGTCTAGTATAATGGTTAGATGTAAGAACATGTGACTAAGCTATGAATCATGATACAGACAACAAGATTGATTGATGTAACCAATAAAATCTATGTAATGAGCATGTGCATCAAAACTAGAGTCTATGAAATTATATAGATAGTAATGAGATCAAGAATCATGGTGTTAATGCAAGAATTCAAGACATGGGAAACTCACAGTTCAAGTGATAATGAACTGAGTCCAATATAGAGTTTAATGTGTCTATAAAAAAGTGTGAAAATAGTGAAGATATGGAACCCT
The DNA here is from genome assembly GCA_037957365.1 of Torreya grandis. NCBI lineage: Eukaryota > Viridiplantae > Streptophyta > Pinopsida > Cupressales > Taxaceae > Torreya > Torreya grandis. The sequence continues at coordinate 1,565,188 of JARHVA010002711.1, read as the reverse complement.
AGATCAATTATTTATATATGTGACATCTATGACATAGGTAAATTTTGTTGAAGCTATTTCTATCGAGCAGAGTCAAATAGAGAGATAGAGGTAAAGAGTAAAATAAATTAAGTGTGTTGAATAGAGATAAATATAGACATAGAGACAGAGGGGTAGAGAGGAAGTAAGGAATAAAGAGATTATGTACAGATCATGAATAGTTGTAGATCATACCTATAACAAATAATAGAAGGATTGGAATCATTTATGAATCTATGTTTCAATCTAGAGTTATAGCTCCATTGAAGAATCTGATAGGTTGATGCCATCAGATAAGCTATGTGGGTGTTTAGATTAGGGAGTGGGAGCTTCCTTAGAGTTGAATATCTTAGACTAGGGGATTGATGTATTTTTAGGGTTGGTGACGTTAAACATTATAACCAGTAAGGTTCTTTATTATGATGTTGGATTATAAAGGTAGTTTCTAGCAAATATTCTCATGGTATTTTTTCTCATATTGGGTTTTTCATGATATATCTTGTGTTGTATCTATTTGTGTGATTGTGATCTCTACATATAGTTTTAGTCTACATTAAAAAGGTTTCTAAAAGGACTAAATTAATATATTGATTCACCCCCTCTCATTATCTAGTTATGTTCTAACAATGTCTATGGTGGAGTGGAAAGTGCAAATAACTCTCAAGAACCTTCATGTATTTTTGGGGATAATAGGTTACTAGTGAAAATTTATAAAACATCATGGTAGCATAACATCTCCACTCATAGCCTTGTTTAATTAATATTCCTTTCATTAGACTAAACTAGCTACCAAGAAATTTTATAAGTTGAAATAGGCTACATGCACCACTCCATTATTGATGACCCTTGATTTTTAAAAAATGTTTGTTGTTGAATGAGATGTGTGAAGTTATTACATGGGGCAGTAATCATGCAATAAATAAGACCCATCTCATTATATTTTCATCAAATTAAGGAGGAAAACAATCTCAAAAAAATCTATTGGAAATAGATAATTTTTATTCATGTATTCAAGTAATGGATAAATTAATTGATGTGTAAACACTTTCAGGTGAAGACTGATCATTATAGTCTAAAATAAATTTTGATAAAACTAAATGTCATGAGAGGAACAACAAAAGTGGGTGATTAAAATGTTAGGATAATACTTTGAAATAATCCATAAGAAAGTAAAATATAATTTGGTAGCATATGCACTTTTTAGGTGGGATGAATCAGTAGAGGCATTATTATGCACAATGACCATTTGGCAAGAAGTTTGGCAAGAAGAAGAAAGAAAAGAATGGGATAATGATAGGGATAATCAAGCCTAGATTCATAATATTCAGCATGGGTGGGATGTTTCTAAATAAATTAAGTGGGAAAGGAACATATTATGGTATAAATATAAATTATACCTATGTAAGGATTATGTCCTCAAACACAAGATCATTTAGCAGATTCATGCATCTCCAATAAGGGGTGCCATGGATTTTTGAAGACATATCAATGAATAAATAAAGTTTTATTTTTGGAAATAAACAAGGGGGATATATAAAAATTTGTGTAAAAATTCTTAGTTTTTCAACTAAATAAAGGAGAAAAAATTAAGACATGAAGTATTCTATAACTATTATCCATCGCTAGATAGAGGTGAGAGGAGGTTTTCATGGATTTAATTATAGGTTTGATAAGGTTTGAGGTTAATTTTTTTATCATGATATTTGTGGATAATCTCATAAAATATTCTCATTTTTTCCCTTATCACAACCATTTTTAGCCATTATAGTAGTTTTTCCTTTTCTCGATAAAGTTTAAAAGTTGTATAGTACTCCCAAAAATAATTGTAAGTGATCATGATCCTATCTTCACCAGTAAAATTTAGACTAATTTAATTAAATGTTAATGTAACTATTTAGATCATAGCTCATCATATCATCCTAAATTTTATGGATAAAAAGAGGTTGTCAACAAATGCCTAAAATGATATATCAATTATTTTGCATCAGATAAACATGAATGTTGGGTCCATTGACTGCCACTAGTAGAATGGTGGTATAACACTTCCTCCCATATCTCTTAAAAAAATTCTCCCTTCATGGAAATTTAAATAAATCATCCCCCATCCATTAATACATATTTAAAGGTAAAACCTAGGGTTTAACCTATTAAATAACACATTCAACATCAACAATAGGTACTATCTAGTTTAATGTAGAATGTATTAATGAAAAATAATAGAGTTAATTAGTAAGTTGATCAACACCATAGTGAAAGGAATTTTTATATTGGTGATTTTTTCTATGTGTGTTTTCTACCATATACACAAATGTATTTTAAGAAACTAAAAAAGGATTAAAAAAACCTTATCCTAAGTATTATGGCCCTTTTTTATATGTTGTAGAAACTTGGAAGTGTGACATATAAACTATATATACCCTAATCCACTCACATACATCATGTATTGCATGTATCTTACCTAAATAAGGTCATTAGATAGAGATTTTATACTATATTGGATTACCCAATCTAAATGAATAAAGAAAAGTAATTCTTGAACATGAGGGTATCCTTCACACATGCAAAAAAGGTTACAAAAAAAATATATTAAGGAGTATTTGATCAATTAGAAGAGTCTAAATCATGAAGATACAACATGGAAGGATGAATATTTCATGTAAAAACATTTAGAGTTTATTAAATGTTGAGGAAAAAACTATTCATAAGGGGATGGTCATATTACACCCTTAACCTATAGTACATATAGGGATATGTGTGGTTAACTTATGGCTTTCTATATGCACCCAATTTTTTCATAGTATAATATTCTTACCATGATAGGTTTAATGATGATACAATGACATCCTAATAATGTTCAAAATAGAGCTCTCTAACACCCCTTCCCCTTTTCCTTCCCTTTCCCTCTTCTAGATCCCTCAAAGATTATTTTTGTTGGCCCCTACATCTCTCATCTCATTTTTAAAAAGATTTCATTGGTGACAAAATTACACTATTAGGTTATGAAACTACCCTATGGGGCTATGGAATTTCCCCATGCATGAGAGATTTATCAGGGTGGTTTTGTAAATTATTCTAATGAAATAATCATATAAAGTTGGTTTCATTTTGAATATATGGATATTTTATAACTATATACTATGGTTTCATCCCCAAATTTAGTGGTTAAATAATCACCCCTATAAATAGGGGTAGTTCTATGACCATTGTCTTGCCTTCTAATTTTACCATTCAAGACTCATTCCTTGACATGTTTTTCATGATTATTGTTATTTTAATTACTCTTTCCGCCTTATTTTTTCTTCCAATAATTCACATCTCATCCACTCTTCTATTTCTAATAATTTTGAGTCCCTTTTAGGTTCAAATCTAAGTTCAAATTAAACTCCATGCAATCTCCACGCTCTTCTAAAGTAAGTCAATTTTGGATACAAAAATTTGAATTTAGAGATTCATAATTTTTAATAATTTATAGACACAATCTACTACAATTTATTTGGAAATTTTATTTGATTTATTTCATATTTAACTACACATTTCTAAACAAGGAGAGCCATTGTTCTTGAAACCTAGTCTTTACAAATGATGTCTTTAACTAATCATAGTTAGTTGTTATCCATTTCGATTTATGATCATATTATTTTTTATCCAATTTGTGACAATAATTCATTGAACCTCCTTGTTATAGAGTTATAGAAATCTTAGTTTGGTTAAAGGGGATAACACACTAAGGACCATAGTACAATAAATCTCTTACTTTCAGTTGGTCTACATCAAGATCAGGTTAGAAGTTATTAAATTATATTTATTTTACTTATTATATCATATTTATTTATTATTGTATTATATTAACTATATTTTTGAAAAATCAAGTTATGATAGGAAAAATAATTCTTCTATTTATTGTCCTTACACAAAAGCAAAATATGGGACATCATATATATATGGATGAAATTAAGTTTATTTCTAAAGAATACTATTATGTAAGAATAAAAATATAATAATATATTGAGATAAAAAATACCCTAATAACTTAAATGGGGATGAAGGTTGGAGGCTTAGCAATTCTTTGAAACTAGATATCCACTTATTAAAACATAATGATAATCTGACTTAACTGTTGGCCAACCATATTGAATAGTATATTTTTATTTTATTTATACAAGGTTGTTAAACTCTCTTATCAAGAAAAGTATATAATTTATCTTGATTATGGGATCGGTTTGAGGCCCGAAACATTGAGTTACTTATTTTTTAACATAATTTCTTTTGTTTCTTAAATTAGTTTCTTTATTTTCTTGTATTCATTCAAATATATTATTTCAAAACATATAATTAAATATAAACCCTAGGTAAATTTTGAATAAAATATCATACTTTACATCCATTTAAAAAATCAATTTTTAGTATACAAATAAGTTGTTTTCACTCTCAAACAAGCAACTGATGAGTAGTAAAACCTTGGACAAATATAGCTAGACAAAAGGTGCCATTGTGATTCTAATTTACATTGCTTAGATAAATTTAGAATTTTTTTAATTCATTTAATCATATAAATAATATTATAAATAATTCATTTCCATTTAAAATACATTTTTCATAACTAGTGTGAAACTCCTATAAGGCTTAAAAACTTGTTCTTAGCTTTTTTATATGAAAAACAACTCTAAGAACCTCATAGTATTTATATTTAGATCTTAGATCTTCTTTTGAATCACTTTCAAATTAATAAAACATGTATTAAATGGTATTTAAAATGATGGTGAACCCTTGGAGACTCTTCACAATGGATTTGACCAGAAGTCACTACCAAGGTCATTTGGAGAAGTTGCCTTTAATCTAATGTAAGATGTCACACTTAAAGGTAGGTTTAACGTAGGTTGATGGTCTATTTTTATTTTCCTAAATTATTTTACACATGGAATCCCCATGAGCCTTCCTTTATACATTATACTCTCATTAGAATCCTCCATTTTGAAATTTAAAAAAGGAAATTACCCTACTCTTAGACCTAAAGGGGTTATTTTTATTATCCACAAGTACTTTAAGAGCATGAATCAGATATCTCTAGAAATTCCTAACACTTAGAATTTTTTTTTTTGGAGAAACCTATGGACATTATAAAAATTAAAATGATATGGATTGAGTATCTTGGCAGTGTATCTTCGAAGGTCTCTAAGGCTAATGTTGCTAAACAATATAGTAACATTAAAATGCACCTAAGGAGTGTGACCAAGGAAACTAATGTGCTAGTCAAAACTCCAGATAAGAATGGTAAAATAGGGCATTTTGTAGGGGATTTAATTTTGGTTGAAGAATATTTCATTGGTGTTGAGGATTCTAATATTTAAAAGGACCTAGGAAGGTCAATAAGGAAACCCATCCTAATAAAATTGATTCTAAAAAAAGGAAGACAATATAAGAACCCAAGGAAAAAGGAAAAGACTCTATAATTAAGCAACCTCAAGATTTGAATAAATATTTTAATATTATATTGGGTTATTTGAAATGAAAACAAAAATATGATAAGATATATTAAGAATTAGACCTATAATAATCCATTATGTGTTGGTTCATGAAAGAATTAATTGACCTTAAAGGGAAAGTGAAAATTATATAGTAGGAAAATGAATGATTGGTTCAAACCAGCTCTGATAAGGATTTTAATGATCAACTATAGAGTCTCAAAGATAGTGTTGGTATGATTGAAAATGAAAAAGACAAGCTAAAAAATAATATTATATTTTTAATAAATTGTAGTAACGCAACTATGAATGAGGGGATACAAAATGTGGAAAATATTAGATCTCAGATGGGAGATTTACTTGACATTAAGACCCTAAGAAAATGAAAAGGTAAATAAGTTTAGTTTAGTTGGTGTCATAAGGATGTTGACAAAGAAAATATTCTTCTCCAAATTGATTCAAATCTCAAAATAATGAAGACTTTTTGGGAAGATGATTTTTGGTAATTTGGACATGGATTAGGCTTTAGGTTCTCTTTCAACTACTATCTAATCTTGGAGTATCTTTAGTTATATTTGGGTAGTGTTTCAATAACTTATGGTTCTATTCATTTTTATCTCTTTTGTGGATTATGGTGGTCCTTTGGTTTCTTTTTTGGTTGTAATTCTCATAGGGTTTGCGGACCCTAGTCAAAAAATCCCCCCTTTAACCTTAATAAAAACATGTATTAAATAGTATATCCATTTACATAATAGTCCAAAATAAAAAAAATAACTTCATATTGCTTGCATCTAAGATAGTTTAAAATAAACATTAGCATATCTAGAATAGATTTCTCTCTCTCTCTCTCTCTCTCTCTCTCTCTCTCTCTCTCTCTCTCTCTCTCTCTCTCTCTCTCTCTCTCTCTCTCTCTCTCTCTCTCTCTCTCTCTCTCTCTCTCTCTCTCTCTCTCTCTCTCTCTCTCTCTCTCTCTCTCTCTCTCTCTCTCTCTCTCTCTCTCCTATTTTGCATCTATTGAAAGGCATTTAAAAAATACTAAAAAAAGTGTTCATTAATTATATTTCAATTTTATTATTTCTCTCTACTTATAGTGATTCCATTTTAGCAAGTAATTAGTTTGAAAAAAACAAAGACATTACCAAAATCCTTGTCTAATTATACAAGTCAAAAAAATCTTACTTATAACAACACATCAAGTCCTCACACTATGCATTCAGACAAGCTCATATCCTTATACATTATATACCCCCATTTTGGATGACACTTTCCTTAAGAGAATGTATTTTCATTAGGGTTAGGGTACCTAGTCCTACCATTAGTATATAGTTTTATATCAATATTGAGCTTAGAAGAGAGGTTTTCCATTTCATTGCAAGTAACCACCTCATTGTTTACTCTCTCAATGCCTTAAAGGAACAATAAAAAATTTCCAACCCACTAATCATTGTATTTTTTCATAACATAGGTTGTTAATATAAAATTATCTATGCCTAGTTTCCCATCCTCATCCCCTTCTTATCCTCAGGTCTAGCCTCAACCTATATCATTTTCATTTGTGGATAACCTTGAATGGGCATAGCTAACATGAAAGGGTTGATCTCATTATATGATTCATTTATCCTCATATCCCACATTTCCCTTGTCCTAACATTGACTATGATCTTTGAATCCTTTTAATTTTAGAGACCAAAGGACACTAGAGCTCTATTTTTTCACACCTTGATGCTCTCAATAAACACTATGATGTTGGAGAGGTCTTTTTGTTCCATAACAATAACACATTTTCACCACCCCTTCTAAATATTAGTCCACCTAGAAACCAACCTAATCCATAACCCATCTATTACATCAGTTGCCATGGTTTGACCTTAGGGATTCAAGTGTATAATTTATCATGTACTACTCACATGATCATAAATTGGTTAACTTGACATGGAATTTCATCATTTTCATTTTACCTTTATTTTTATTTTCCTTTTCCCTTATCCACTTCCCTCTTCCTTCTATTTATTATGAAGGTATTCATATACCCCTAAAATATGTCTAGATAAGACATAGGAAGATCTCTTGGCCTAGAGGGCTATAGGAAAATCTAGCTCAACTCTAGTGAGCCATCATTAGTTAGTTTTAATAACCCCACCTTTTAAACCAGTGACTACAAGTTATATAATTATTCTCATCCTAATACCCAAACTATGAGTGTGGTATTTATCCATGATATATGAGATGTATCTAAAATGATAATTAATCACCTTGACTCCAATGCTATAAGCCTCACAAGAGGAGGCATGGTCACTCCTTGCATGGCCACTAGTTGATAAATTAACCTAAAAATCCCAAATGTGTAAAACATTTCAAAATATGATCATTATCTGAGAAGGATAAAACACTTGGAAGATAATGTTAATCATATACAAGTGTCTACACATCTCCCTAGAATTAGTAGGAGACAATATGCCTCTAACTCACTAATACAAACCATAACCACTACCCCTATGGATCATGTTCTATGAAAACCTATTAAAAATAACCCATATCATGCCTCCAATCCTTTGTTACATGAGGATCTTAGGCTTAACATGGTCACTAGCCTAAGCCAACTCAACAACTCCCTAGTAGGTTGTATTTAATGACTTAGACATCACCCAACAAACTCTAGGTTGGGGAATGGGCTCAAATTATCTTACACAAGCTCATCCTTATCTTTCTCCCATCCAAATTATGACTCATTAAATGATAAAGCATGATTGCATCCTTATGCCAAAATAAGAGTTTTTTTCTTCACCAAATCATTCCTCTAAACAACCCCTTGGGTACATCCTTACTCATAAGGTCCCAAATATGAATCCTTATAAGGTTACTCTATCTCATCAAACTCCTATTTAAACATTTATGGAAATAATTCACACATATGCTCCACCTTTTTATAATGATGTAATGGCCAATAATCTACCATTATTTACTATTGGCCATTTTTTGGCCCACATATCAAAGTTTACCTAAGTATGGAATAGGGAGCTTTCAAGCAAGAAAATGGTAGGTCTTTGGGAGGAATTTGGGTTTTATAGTAGTGACAACTTTAGGTTTTTTGAAGGCATAGTGAAAATCAAGTTTCTAGTAGTTCTTAGCTTATAAATGTTTCATAAGTAGAAGTAATTTAGGTTTCTAAACCTTAATTACTCATAGACAATGTATTTCAAGTTCTCTAAGGGGCACTACCTGGTTACTCCATAAGTTGTGAACAGTCAAAAACTTGAAATAAGTAAAGGGGCTTGATGAACCTGATTTAGTCTTGAAAAATGGTGCTTCTCAATTTCTTCAAGAGATGAGTCTTTTTCAAAAATTTAAAGGGCATTTTCAAAATTTTGAATGGTCTTTTTAGGGTAAAAGGGACCAATCAACTTTTCCAAAGGTACAGTTCAACTTTTTTTAAGGGATTTTTCTTCTCTAAGTGGATAATTGTAATTTTTATAAAGGGTATGTTACCCTTTAGGAGAACCATTTCAAAATTCTTGATGGGTATCTCTCCCTTTGGGAGGATCACATGCAGAAACCCAAAGGGTCTCTTACCCTTTGGGAAAGTCCATTATGAAAAGCCTGAAGGGCAGTTTCCAAAGACATACATGGAAAAAAATTTAGAAGGAATTCCTTTAAATAATTTACTCAAATAAATTCCTTTAGGAGATTTGCCTGAAATAAATAAGCTGAGAGAGAAGCCTAAGACCAAGTGTTTGAAGGAAATGACGGGCCAATAGATGTTAAAATTAGGATAAGTGACTAGCTGTTGGAAGTAATTGGGTTTGAAAAGCATGAAGTCTTAAGGCTTGGGAGGTAGCAAAGTGAGAAAACTTCAATATGGACAAGTCAAAAGTAAGTAGGCTTAGAGAACCTAAATTACTCTGCATAGAGTAAATTGGGTTTTTCAAAGTACTCTACATAAAAGACTTTATAAGTGAAGGATTTGAGAAAGTCCAAAGTTGGAGAGGCCAAAGAACCTAAATTATTCTACATAGATTAAATTAAGATTCTCCAAGGGCTCAACTTAAGCTTGGTCTGGCAATGCTAGAATCATGATGTAATGAATGGAAGGCTACCATGTGGCACAACTAGAGCAAAAAGGGCCAATCAATAAAGGATAAGTGGCATAAGGATGTTCAATAAACATGGAAGAGTCTAAGTGGCTAGTAGCTAGAAGTTATGAAGGCTCCCATCTGCCATGGTTCATTTCCCATAATCATCATTCAATGCTTAAATGCATCATTCCAAGAAGAAACATTCCAACTACTCACAACATGACTTTTAGATACACCAAAGAAAGCCTTAAATATGAGAGGGGCTCAAGAGTATTAGGTGATGATATAGAATGGTGTATTTATGAACATCAGGGAAGGAAAATAGGAGGTTCTAGCCATTTGTGACTTCTTTCTTCCATTTCTCTCTTCCCCTTTTATTTATAAATAGAGGCCTTGGAGCCTAGAAATGTATCCTCGAACTGGTGATAAAATCACCCTACAAAAATTGCTTTGTAAAAGACTCTTTCAAATCAATATAAGGAAAACTTTTGTATTTTTGGTGAAAGAAAAGTTTGCATTTTTGGTTTTATTTGTAGAATGTATGATTATTGTTGATCACCTACATTTTCTCTAAGCACCTTGCTTTTAACTCTTTTACTTTTATGTAAGATTACATGAAGTGTCTGTGTGTCTAATTCCCTTTTAATTTTACTAACTCAGTGTTTCCCATAGACCTATTTTTATTATTCAAAGTGTAAATCTCTCCTTTGACCTCCATGTAAAATATTCCTGCCTATGATCCTAAGATAGAACTAGAATAAGCTTGCATCTTGTTTAGCTTCATCAATAGTTTGCTATTTTCTAGACCAAGTGGATCACTCTCTTTTGATTCATCACCTCCCAATAGCTTAAGTTTCTTTTCAAGTAATCCTCTTCCCCCTTTTCCTTGGCCAATAGTATAGTTTAGTGTATAAATCAAGGAGTTGAGGTGAAGCACCTAAGGAACTAGTCTCATAAAAAGTCTAGAAGTTCAACCTCACCATAAGACACCCACATCCCGAGGTTATTCCCATGCTTATAGATAGAAGTGAGAGAGCCTAAAAAACTCTCTCACAAGGGTGAAAAACTAGTTTATAATAGTTTTGGCATGCCTAATGGGAGAACTACCATTTCACTTCCATTTTATGGAAGTTTGGTCAAATTTGATGTTGTTTTGATCAGTTTATAGTAGTGGTAGCTTTCATCCTTTAGCATCTGGTGAATCCAAAGAATCCCTAGCTATCTAGTGGCAGAGCGGAAGCTATCTTTCATGCCAAATGTGACTAAAAGATCAACTTCTACAAGTATTAATTTTGATTTTATTGAATTACCTTTAAACTCAATAAGAAGGTTAAGGTTTTCACATACTCACCCTTACGTAAGAAGTTATCCTTTTAAACCATTCATAAGGTATACCTATGAAAAAATATCTTTATCATACCTTCTCGATGTTATTATTCCCCAAAGAGATTTTGTGGGCTTCAACAGCCAAAGCCCTTTAAACTTACCACAATATGATCCTATGCTAGTATAATCTCTCAAAAGTGTCCCTTATTACTTAAGAGACTGAGCTATAAATCATACTAAGCATATAAAAGACATAGCCAACTTCTAAAACATTCACAATATCATGGTGGAGAACATGGTTATTAGTATATTGGCTATGTCCTTCAAAGGAAAGATATTAGATTGGTATAGGGGCCTTGTTCCTAATTTTATCTACTCATGGGATGATTTGGGAGTAGTCCTATGTAAAATATTTGTAGATAAGAGTGACCACCTATCACTTTCAGAGTAGTTGACCACCATCAAGAGAATTCCTAATGAAGTCATGCAAGACTTCAATACAAGATTTTAGAAGGTATGGGATATAACCCTAATAGTTGTTAGACCATCTCCAAACTTTGCTTTATTATATTAATTTAAGGCTTTCAATAGTGACATAGATGTAATGATTTAGTCTATGGGAGGAGACATACTATTGGATGCATATGAGGTGGCCATCAAGGTAGAGAATTGCCTAGTTTAGGTTGGTAAGCTTACTCCTAGACCTCTAATGCTTCTTTTTCCATAGATCAGACCATGTCCTATAGTCATTCCTCCACTCAATGTTATACTTCTAATGTCAATAATTTCTATTGTACCTTCACCTAAGCAAGAGAAGGCCTCTACTAGCAAATCCAACAACTCCCAAGAGAAGAAAAATTACTTGGATTTGAAGATCATGCTCCAATCCTTGGTCAATGATGTGGTCAATATTAAGAGGCAAGCTTATAAAAAGCCTTATCAAGATCTATATCAACCTTAGTAGTAACCTTATCAATAAAATAGGCTACCTTACAAAGGAGGTTCCCAAGGATAGGGGAAACCTAACTATGTTATACAACATAATTAAAATCCAAATGTTGTAGGCCCTTCCAACTCTTTGGTCCAAGTTCAAAATAATATGGCTTAGGAAACTGAGGGGACAGTTGCCTGGAATCATTCTTTTGGGAAATCCATTGTCTCAACTAATGACTCCAATCAGGCATTTAATGATCAATGGTAGAAGGTTATTGCTTATGGATACAAATAGGCTCTTATGTCCTAGAACATGGAGGTACCCACAATGATGAGACAAGAAAAACCTCCATAAGAGCAAGGCTCAAATCAAGGATTAAACTAGCCAAAGGTGTCAATGGTCATTAGTGAGCAAGAGGAGTGTTATGCATCAAATTAATAGGCCACTCCCAATGTATCTCACATCCCCATCTTAGCAAATACAAGGTTTAAGAGAAGTAATATGGAGGATAATTAGGAAGCTGTCAAAGAACCTATGATCACCACTCCTTCATTGACAAAGCCAATAGTAATAGTTCCAAAATTTTAGGTAAAATTTGGTGGTACACCAATCAATATTATGGAGCAAATGAAAAAATATAGTGTGAGTGTGTCGATGTGGGACATGTTTTCCTTACCTGGCCAAGTAGACATTCTACAAGAAGGATTGTCTAATATGGGTGTTACTACAGCTACAAGTAAGTATCCAATCAAGGCATCTAAAGTCCTCACTAATGTAGTCAAGAGTCATGTAGGAGAAGGGTCAAGTAATGTGACCAATCCCCCCTTTCTACATCTCTTTGATCATTGGTGATTCCTTGGTGCACAACTTCTTGGTGGATAGTGGGGCCATAACTTCAATCATTCTTAAGTCTATAGCTGACCAGATGAAACTCAAGTATGAGCCTCACACTAAAATATTCATACAACTTGATGGCTCTTCTATGAATCCATTAGGCATCATCAGGAATTTGAGCATAACCTTACATTCTTTCCCTAGTGTGTATGTGGTGCAAGATGTGTTGATTCTATATATCACTCCTCACTTTACCTTATGTCTTTACAAAGAGTTCACAACCAAGATTGGGGGATACTTTACATCATATTTGTCTTACATAGCATTCATAACAAGGTATGGGACTAAGGTCTTAATCAAGACTGAACCCATGGCACAATTCTATATTGAACTCCATCAACTAGATAATATAATCCTTAATTGCACCATCCTTGATGAGAATGAGTTTATAATTGGCCAAGAGCTAAAAACTCAACTTGAAGAAGTTTTAGTCTTGTTCTTTAATGAGTTATGAGGAGATAACTAATTTTTCAACCCTTTGGAAGGTGTTGAGGAAAAAGACATGGGTGTCTACCTATTGCATGAAGAGAATAAATCCATGCCATCACTCATTAGACCTAAAGAAGACCCAAATGGTTTATGGAAGTTGTTCTTTGATGGTTTAAGGAGAAATAATGGCATAGGTACTGCAGCAATGTTGGTTTCACCCTCAGGTAACAAGCTTTTCTCTTCTTACAAGTTTCATTTTAGTTGCTCTTCAAATGCAATAGAATATGAAGGCTTGATTGGTGGTCTTCAATGGACCACCAAGAGATGAATTAAACTACTACAAGATTATAGAGATATAAATCTCATAGTTAACCAAGTCAGAGGCTTGAACATTACAAAGAATGATTTGATGAGGTCTTACAAAAATAGAGTGTGAGACTTTATTGAAGATTTTAAAGCTTTTAACATTCAAGCCATCCCAAGAGATCAACACTAGCATGCTAACAGGTTGGAAACCATATGAGTTCAATTTTACATTCCAAGTGAGCTAAAAGAAACCAAGGTTCAACCACATGTCAAGGTGGTAGTGAGATAGTCAGTGCAAGATAATGAAGCCCATTGGCAAGTTTTTGAGAGTGATACATAAATTATTTGTTTCTTATAGTAGGAAGTTGAAACATCCTCCTCCAACCAAGCTAAACTATATCATCAGTATGAGGATCAATTTGTTTATCTAAAGTCAAAAAAACTTCCTAATGGGCTAGTTACACTTGAGGGCCTTTTTCATGAAGAAGACCATATGAGGAAAGAGAAGGTAGTAATGTCTAATAATGACGAAAACTATGAGAGATTCCTCATCTTCAAGGATAAGCTTCTAAATCTAGGGAAGGTAAGTACCAAGCTGAGAGGCATGATTTCATAATACTTTTCCAAGAGTATGTAGATATTTTTACTTGGTAGTACAGTGACCTAAAAGGTTTTGATCTTAAACTAGCTGAGCACACCATAGAGTTACAGGCCAATGCCAAGCATTTAAGACAAAATCAAAGACTGATTAATCCCAAGATTGAGGAATTGATGAGGAAAGAACTAACCAAGTTGATTGAGTCTAGGATCATCTTTACCATCAAGCACTAATCATGGGTAGCCACCTTAGTACCTATAATAAAAAAGAGTGGGGAGAATAGGCTTTATGTGGATTTTAGAGATTTGAACAAAGTCTCCTTGAAAGATCACTATCCCCTACCATCCATGGAGTAGTTCATTCAAGTAGTTACTGGTTCAGAATGATTTTCCTTATTGGATGGTTTTTTTGGCTATAACCAAGTCTAGGTGAAGGATGAGGATTGATATAAAAATACCTTCACCATCAAATGGGGAACATATGCATACCAAAAAATGCCTTTTGGTATGTCAAATGTTGGAATTAACTTCTAAAGAGCCATGGACATGGCTTTTCAAGGGTTCCTAAATCAAATGGTATTGGTACACTTAGTTGACATCATGGTTTTCTCTAAGAATGCCAATGAACACATGGACCACCTAAGGCTAATTTTCAAAAGGTGTAGAGAGTATGGGATTTCATTAAATCCTAAGAAGTTTATTTTTATTGTGCATGAAGGAAAACTATTGGGCCATATCATCTTAAAGGAAGGGCTATCCATTGATCTTGAAAGAATAATTTCCATCTTGGCCTTATCCTTACCCAAGAATAAGAAGGGACTCTAGAGTTTCCTTGGAAAGATAAACTTTGTGAGAAGATTTATCCCTAGTTTTATAAGTTTAGTCAAGCCCATCATTGCTATGTTGAAGAAGAACCAAGTGTTCACTTGGTCAAATGAAGGAAATTCAACATTCAAAGCTATCAAGTAAGCTATTACTCACGCACCCACACTTATGAATCTTGATTTATCAAGGGATTTCATTTTTTATGATTTTTCCAATATTTATAATATATTAGCTATGTTGATGCAAAGAAATAATGAAGGACTCAAGCAACCATTAGCTTTTCTTCAACTAGGGGTTTAAATGGTATGAGGTGAGATACACTTTTGTAGAAAAAAAGGTCCTTATAGCAGTAAGGATCCTCAATAAGTTTAGGCTAATGCTATCTAACAGGAGAATCCACCTTATGGTGTCTCATCTTGGAGTAAGAGATTTCCTTCTTAACAAGGGTTTGAGCAAAAAAAGAGCTAGTTAGATTACTAAAGTCATGGAGTATGACATGGAGATCAAGGTCATTAGGTTAGTAAGAGATTAAGGCATATGTGATCATATGGATGAGTATCTTCATGAATACAAAGATGTCATCTTAGTGACATAAGATAACCTACAAGCAAATGCGCCTCCACCTCACACTAGTTGGTCCCATGATATGACTAACTTTCTACTAATAACTAAGTACCCTCAATGTATGGACAAAGAATAAATAAGGTATTTCATACTTCAGTACATACTTTATGTTTTAGTTGATGGGGTTTTATTTAAAAGAGACCTTAATGGAGTGATCCTAAGGTACGTATATGATGATCAAGTTGCCAAGATTTTGGAGCATTTCCATGATGGGGATGTTAGAGGTCATTTTTCCCCAAAGACTACTACAACAAAGATCATGGGGGTTGGTTACTACTAGCCTAGAATCTTCAAGGATGCTTATGTATGGGTGAGGAAGTGTCAAGAATGTGCTCTCTTCATTGGAAAGTAAAGGTTAGTAGATCTTCCTCTCAACCCAATTTAAGTGGGACAACCATTCATATAGTGGGGTTTGGACTTCATTGAAATAATTAATCCTCTATCAACTGTAGGGCATAAGTGGGTACTTACTATAAATGATTACTTCACTAGGTGGGTGGAAGAAATTGTATTAAAGGAAGCCAATCAAAGTGTAGTTTTAGATTTCTACAATAACATTATGACTAGGTTTGGTGTTCCAACCACTATCATATCTGATAATGTTTTGGCTTTCTTTGGTTTGAAAACAAGTGAATGGGCTCTCAAAATTAGAATCTACCTCAACACTTCCTCAAACTATTATCCTTAAGGCAATGGGTTGGCTGAGTTCACAAATAAGAATTTACTGAGGATCATCAAAAGGAATATGGAGGAGAACCAGAAGATGTGGCACACCAAGTTAAATATATCCTTATGGGATAAAAAATTAACTCTTAAAGCTATTGTTGGTAATTCTCCATATTTTTTAGTAATGGAAGGGAGGCTAGGTTACCCATTTCCCTTGAGATGCATGCATTAGAGCTAGCCCATTAGCTAGAGATACTGGAAGATGAACCTATGAATGTGAGATTAGCATAACTCATAGATCTTGAGGAGATAAGGGACCTTGTAGTGAAATAATTGGAGACACATCAAGCTCAGGTCAAGAAGGCTTTTGACAAGAAAGCTACAATAAGTAATTTTTTGGAAGGAGACCTAGTTCTCAAATGGGACTTAAAAAAGGCCAAATTAGGAAACCATACCAAGTTTGATATCTTGTGGAGTGGCCCTTATTTGATCCACAAATACAAATAGCATAACACCTTACATCTTGCTTAATTATATAGAGAGGCATTACTAATCATATTCAATGGGATTCATTTGAAGCCTTGTTATTGAGAGTTTGTAATTGTTGTATATATTTCTATATGCTTCTTTTAGTTTTATTTTGTGTTTTCCTCTAGGTGCCTGGTGCACATATTTTTTAGTTATGTGTTTTCCCTTCCCTAAGTTCCATGGGCACATTTTGTTTCATTTTGGTGGTCCTTGTGGCTTCAAGGAAAGTTTTCCAGAAAGAGCCAGCTTCATGCAAAAGTAGTGACTCCACACCCAATGGATTGAACAAAGTAAATGAGCTAGGTTCTCAAGCATGAAAATCATGCTTTCTTGTGAATAACAAAAAATGTTGGAAATTTTTTGGCCCACATATCAAAGTTTACCTAAGTATGTAAAAGGAATATTTTAGGCAAGAAAATGGTAGGTCTTTGGGAGGACTTCAATTTTTCTATTAGTGACAACTTCATGTTTTTTGAAGGCACAGTGCAAATCAGGATTCCAACAATGATTAGCTTTTAAATGTTTCATAAGTATAAGTAATTTCGGTTTATAATCCTAAATTAATCATAGATAGTGTACTTTTGGTTCTCTAAGGGGTACTACTTGGTTACTTCATAAGTTATGAGCAGTCAAAAACCTAAAATAAGTAAAGGGGCTTGATAAACCTAATTTGGTCTTGAAAAATGGTGCTTCTTAGGTTCTTCAAGAGATGAGTATTTTTCAAAAATCTAAAGGGCATTTTCAAAATGTTAAAGGGTCTTTTTAGGGTAAAAAGGACCAGTCAACTTTTTCAAAGGTACATTTCAACTTTTAGGAATGGTTTTTCTTCTCCAAGTGGATAGTTGTAATTTTTTTGAATGGTATGTAACCCTTTGAGAGGACCATTTAAAAATTCCTAAAGGGTATCTTTCCCTTTGGGAGGATCACATGCAAAGAACCCAAAGGGTCTCTTACCCTTTGGGAAAGTCCATTATGCAAATCCTAAAGGGTAATTTCCAAAGATAGATGTACATAAATTATCCAAATAAATTCCTTCAAGAGATTTGCCTAAAAGAAATAAGCTAAGAGAGAATCCCAAGACCAAGTGTCTAAAGGAAATGACAGGCCAATGGACATCAAAATTAGGATAAGTGACTAGTTGTTTGAAGTAATCAAGTTTAAAAAGCCTAAAGTCTTAAGGTTTGGGAGGTAACAAAGTGATAAGATTTAAAGATGGACAAGCCCGAAGAAAGTAGGCTTAGAGAACCCAAATTACTCTACATAGTGTAAATTAGGTTTCTCAAAGTACTCTACTTAAAAGTATTTATAACCAAAGGATCTGAAAAAGTCCAAATTTGGAGAGGCCAAAGAACCTGAATTACTCTACATAGAGTAAATTGGGATTCTCTAAGGGCTCAACTTAAGCTTGGTATGGTAACACTAGAATCATGATGCAATGAATGGAAGGCTATCATGTGGCACAACTAGAGCAAAAGGGCCCATAAATAAAGGACAAGTGGCACAAGGATGTTCAATAAACATGGGAGAGTTCAAGTGGCTAGTAGTTATAAGTTATGAAGGCTCCCATCCACCATTGTTCATTTCCCACAATCATTGTTCGATGCTTAAATGTGTCATGCCAAGAATAAATATTCCATTTGCTCACAACATGACTTTTTAGATGCACCAAAGAAATTCTTAAATATGAGATGGGCTTAAGAGTATTAGGAAATGATATGGAATGGCACATTTATGAACATCAGGGAAGGACAACAAGAGGTTGTATCCATTTACAACTTTTTTTCTTCCCTTTCTCTCTTCCCCCTTTTATTTATAAATAGAGGCATTAGAGCCTAGAAATGTATCCCTGAACTGGTGATAAAATCATTCTATAAAAATTGATTTGTTAAAGACTCTTTTGAATCAATATAAGGAAAAAAATTCTATTTTTTGTCAAAGAGAAGTGTGCACTTTTGGTTTGATTTGTAGAATGTATGATTATTATTCATCACTTGTATTTTCTCTAAGCACCTTGTTTTTGACTCTTTTTGTTTTATATAGGATTTCATGAAGTATCTATGTATCTAATTCCCTTTGAAGTTTATTAACTCAGTGTTTCTCATAGACCTATTTTGTTATTCTTCAAAGCGTAAAGCTCTCTTTCAATCTCCACACAAAAGCTCCCTACCTATGGCCTTGAGATTGAACTAGAATAAGCATGTGTCTTGTTTAGCTTCATTAGTCATTTGCTCTTTTATAGACCAATTGGATCAATCTCTTTTGGTGCATCTCTTCCCATTAACTTAGGTTTATTTTTAATTAATCCTCCTCCCCCTTTTCCTTGGCCATTAATTTAGTTTAGTGTAGAAATCAAGGAGCTGAAGTGAAGCACCTAAGGAACTAGCCTCATAAAAAATCTAGAGGTTCAACCTCACTAGAGGACACCCAAATCTTTAGGTTATTCCCATGCTTATTGATAGAAGTGAGATAGCCTTAATAACTCTCTCACAAGGGTAAAAATCTATTCTATAACATTTACACCTCAAAGTTATGTGTCTCTCATGTACACTCCCCATTTATAAATAATATATATCCCACCTTACGTAGCCTTAGGATATATGAAAACCACATATACCCTACAATAAAAAACCACCATTCCTCCTATATATAATAATCTTCCTCCTTAATTCAACATGTTTTCTAAATATACTTAGTCAAATAAATATTTTCTAGCTTATTCCACTCCATCTTATCAATCTTCCACTATTATTCCTAGTGGTTACTAAACTAACTCGTATGTGATCCCACCTTTTCTCTTTAGTCCTACTATGACAACAATACACCTTATAAGCGTGTGAAATTATGCTAAGTACCTTAAATTTCTTCTTGATCTTAACATATGAGTGGTTTTTCTTCTATGTCCCCTACCTAACTTTCCCAAGTTCAAATGGCAAGGAGACCCTAACACATATGTCAAATCTTAAGCTATGACTATTAGTGAATTCCTTCCTTGGCATGGGCTTGTTTAAAAAAAAACCCCAAAACCCTAAAGGGAATAATAATTCATTAGTAATATCATCCTCACTAATGGGTATATAAATTATTTTTATAAATTCATGGTCAATTTTGTCAAAGCTTTTGATATGAACATACCCCTAAAGACTACCTTATGAGATTTATTTCACATCAAAAAAGAACATAATGAATTGACTACCCATTTCATCATGAGATGGAGATAGGGATTATACTACTTTTTTAGTGCACCCCAAATGGATGAAAAATGATCTATATGACCTCTTCCTCCAGTTTATTAATAAGGAGATGAGGGAAGATGTTTAAAAAGTACCATATCAATCTTATGAATACATTATTTATAGTGCCTTATGGATTGACTAGGTGACCATTGATAGTGGTCAGTGAAATTATGGGACTAATGGATGCATCATCACCCCAAACCAAAAAATAGGGGATTTCAAAATGTGAGTCAAAATAATACAAATATCCAAGGTCCAAGGTCATAAATTGAGACATGAATGCCACTACTAAAAGTGTCATTGACTAGAACAATAATCTAAATCATGTGTATAATAATCAATATCAACCTATGACTAACACAAATGACACTAAAAATACAAGTGACAAAATCTAAAATCCCCTTACTACCATTCAGGTAGTTAAATTAAATTAGCCACCACCATGTGACATGCAACACCAATCTAAAATCAAAATAATATCAACATGTTGAGAAATTCCCTGAGTTCCAAAACTAAACCTATTACCAAAGAAATAATCAATAAATATCTAGTCAATAGGGGTAAAACAAGAGGATTGGGTAATATGATTCCAAATTCTATTTCATCTTCCACTAACTTATCTATAATTATACTCTTAACTGTCTGGATTATAAAAGTTTTATCCAAAGACTCCTATAAGTCAAAGGCAAAAATTTGTTGATATGTTTATCGGTAATGATAGAATAGACTCTTAGGCCCTTTAAAATGGCCCTATCACACCTCTAAATTAGAATATCAAAATCTACCAAAACCCCTTTCCTAACCACCAAGCACATGCTACTCAAAATGAAAAACAAAGTGGCCCATAGAACCACCTGATTGAACATAATCAACATAAGACAACATGCACCCATGATTCTTAGGCATCCATATATAAAACTACTAATACCAATGTCTCTCTTTACTTGGGAGTATAAGGAAAAAATATGATGATAGGATTCATGGAGTTATAATTTTAAAAATATGTGAATACTCACACCATATAATATTAGCCTATTAGTCTTCATCCATCAAATGTTTTGAAAACTAAGACTACCCCAAAATCCAAGGGGAAATATGATTTGATCTCTAATTTGACCAAGATGTTGTCCCATATTTCATTTATTAATTCACTCAAAAACTCCCACACTCATCATTCAACCTTGATTGATGCCCTCAAAATAGGACATATTTCTAATGTTACTCCTCCTCTATAGGCTTAGATCAACCACATTGATCTAGATATGTTTCTATGTGGTTAGGAATTTATATATGCTAGACATTTATTTTATTTGTGTAGTATCTCTTATGACTCTGAGATTAAAATGAGGGGATACCTATATATATATATATATATATATATATATATATATATATATATATATATATATATATATATATATATATATATATATATATATATCTGTGTGTTTGTGTGTGTGTATTTACATAAGTGTGTGAAGATATCCATGGTTTATTATAGATTGGTCATCAACATTGTCCCCTTTTATTTCCTAAAAAATCTTGTTTATCGGGAAACTAATTGTTCCATAACTTTTAACACCATACAAGGCTATGATAGACTCAAATATACTTCCATAAGAACCATTTTTGTCCCATTCACTTTAGGTCCCAAGACTATTCTAACCAAGCTCTATGTGTAGACACTAGAAAACCATACACTATGGTTCTAGATGTTGAACTAACCCTTAGACCCTCTCAAGACCACCTTGGGACCACTTCTTGACCATTACCCTGTAAAGCTAAGTCAACTTGACTAAATCTAGCCATTTTACCTTTACCCTATCAACCATCAATGAGTGAACCCTAACCACTGATGGTTAGACTCAATCGCCAATACTCAACCTTTAACCTTCTCAAGGGTTAACTTCTACTCAACTACAACTTTATTTTTTATTTTTACCTATTTGATTTATGTACGTAATAAATGCATGTTAAGGATTAAATTAGATAGCTTTTTAAACCTATTATTGAAACTTTATTTCACCACTCCCTTTTTCTTATATAAAGAGAAGAGGAGGAGGTGAAATTGGGAGAAAATAGTCATCAAAATCTTGTGCATCAGAGCCTTTTGCACAAGTATTCTTCTAGCCTTAAGTGACAAAGACAGAGATCAAAAGTGTTTTTGTTCATCAACCAATAGTCAAGGCATAATCACTCTATTAGAATTGCTTCATAACCTACAAAAAAAATTCATCCACTCACCTCAACATTCTTCAGACCAAAAACAAAGCTAAGTATCTATTTTCATTAATTAGTTTCATTATTTCTCTTCTCCATAGCTCCTCTCCAACCTTCCCAATCAAACTTATTTTTACCAAAGCCAAATATGAAAGTAACCATCGATGGTCACCTAACATCTAATAATTCTCCCTTAACCACTAATAGTCACCTAAACACTAATGGTCACCCAACTACTGATGGTTTTCCCCAAACCACCTATGGTCACTATGTGTCAATTTTAATAACAAGTTAATTCCACCTATCAGACCCTAACTAAATATCACTTTTTGACTTTTTTCTTGATCACAGAACATTACCCTATTTTTTGAAACATTTATAATTTAATTAGAATTAATATATAATTGTTTATTTCTATAATTAATCAAATCCATCTCTTTTCAAGAACTTCTTACATTTAATTTTAGTAGCTTTTTTATTTATGTAATAAATTTATCTTTTGCTTTCATAACTTGATTATTTAAAAGTGTGGATTGATAGCCTCCAAGGAAGCCTGTGCTTCTTAGATCTAGCTCATTATGTAATCTACCCAACTATCCAACTAATAAACCATTTTTTTAGTGTTTTCTTGTCTGTAGGTCATCCTCCCAAGACAAAGAGAAGACAACAATGTAAACCAAATCTAGGTTCTACTAGACCTCACCCTTATTATAATTTTCACATCTTTGTTCTTATAAAATAAAATAAAATTTACATGAAACATTATGGCATGTCTGGTGGGACCTTTGAGTCTTCTCTTGGGTTCATAGTTTCATGTAGGTACTTCTTATTTTTTGCTCATACAATGAAATCAAATTTTCATTTTGGGATTAAAATTGACTACATACATTGATTTCTTTCTTATTTTAGCTCACATATCTTAATTATTCAAGTAAATTAATCATAGATTCACTCTTATCACACACAAAATACCACACCACTTAAACCTAATCAAGCATAAAAACACTAACATAAGGCTTGATTAGGATTTCATCACTTAATGATCACCTTTTCTAGATATCCTACTTGGATTTCATCACCAAGAAGAGAAACAACTTAGTACATTATTTGAGTATAATCTCTAGTAAATTGGTATATTTTGGCTAAGCACTCGACACCCTTATTGATGTGGTATGTGAAGTGAGGGGGTAGGCCACAATATCAAGCTAGGTATCAAGTTTTAGTATAAATATTGAGAGCCTTTAACTACCTAAAACCATCCTTAGATATCTTCTTTTAGTATCCACTCTATAACCCAAATTTAGTCTTCATAAGTTCTATAAAAAGTTGAGTCATAAGCCAAAAGAGAGATAATAAAGTATCCTAGGATTATAATGCACATTGGTGTATGTATTGGTTTCTTTGAGAAATTTTTATTTTTGATTAATTTTCCTTTGATTTTTGAGATTACTTGTATCTTCATCTTTCCCTTATCTACATGGTTTTAACTAAGAAACAACTAAAAAACTAAGAAAATTAGGATCCACCTCCTAATCATCCATCTTCCTCTTCTCCCTCATCCATAGAGTATGTCTCAGATGTAGAGAGTTATCCCCATCCTTCTAAAATTCTTAATATCCCTTGGATAGTTACCCAAGGTGATATATATTTTACCACCTTTCTAGATAACAACTTCATATCCCTCTAAAATTACCTTAACACCATATCCCACCGTACCCCTACTTTAGTTTCACTTATTGACCCACCCTGTGGCATGTTATCCCACCTTATGGGAAACACTTTTATTACTACCATTTCTACCCATCCCTTGGTCACCCAAACATCCTATTCTACCAATAATCCCACCAATACCACCATACAAAACTAACCCACCCAACCAACCAACACCTAAACACCTTATACCCCAACCAATAACCCTTTTAGTATATGACCAACCTAACCTTTGGGCATCGGTACCCTATTTACCATTGGAGTAACCTCTACTAGTGTCACCACCCTTCCTATTTTTTTTAGCCCACCTACCTCCACTTTATTTCATAGCTCATTGGTTCCCATACCTTCTACCCTTCTACCCATCAGTACCAAAGTTACCACCTATTCTCTACCTACCAACCCAACCATACTTCTAACCCAACATATGTTAATACCTTAATATGTTCCCATTTTACCAAACCTAAGCTACATCCCTAACCCATAAGGGTATGTACCTCTCCCTTCTACCCAACCACTTATCTCCATGTATTCATATGTGGCATCATCCTAAACACCAGTGTCCACATACTAATATGTGATAGCCTATCAAAATCCTAATAGATATTCATATATTATACACACCCAACCTCAATAAAATGCACCTTAAAAATTTAGATGTGCACAACTATAGACTGATCTAGTAAAGATGTTGATAGACAAAATTACTAGTTTAGATTCATCTATTTCTAGTGCCCATAACCTCTTATAATATGACCGAATCTATAATTAACCGATTCATCCATTCATCCCCATTTGGCCTTATTATCCTCAATGGGAAATTTAAAAAATTTAAAAAATTTAGAGCAAGGAAGACCCTCAACAACATTTGAGAGCATTTAGGCATTATTTCTATTTGATTTCCCATGATGATGCTCTCCTTCACACCTTTTGCATGTCTCTATCAGGTCTAGCACTATATTTCTATAGTACCATTACCAATCACACCCTCTTTTCTTTTACCCAACTAGCTCAAACTTTCTTAGATCACTTTTCCATATACATCTCTAAGAAAGTTTCCATCACCTATCATTACTCCATCCAAAAATTTGAGGATGAGTCAATTGCTAACTTTATAGCCCATTGGAAAATATTGATAAATAACCTCTCTTTCTCTTTTCCCCAACCTAAGATGATAGAGCACTTTGATTAAACTTGTTCCAAAAACATCTCCTCCACTTTGTGGGTTTAGATTTTTAGGACCTTTGATGAATTTTTCACCATGGCACATAAATTAGAGAACATAGCCATTGATGAGGGAAAGTTAAAATTGAAAAATAATAACTCCACCTTTAAATTAAATGAGGCTTCCTCCTTCAAAACTAGTAGTCAAACCAACACCAACACTAAAAACAAGGGAACCATGAATGTATTTATCCTTAAAACCACCCCTCTACTAGTTGTTAACAAACCCAACTCTTTCAATTCCTCTAATCAAAACACTAAGAACCTAAACCACAACAACCAAAAGTAATTTGCTTCATTAGGGGAGTCATATGATTTTATCTTAGAGAATTTGAAATCAAATACAATACAAATTCCTTTGATAAAACCCCCATAGCAATTCAATTCCTCTCATCTTGTATCTAGTTGGTATAAGGAGAATGAATTGTGTGCCTTTCACCATGTCATCAGACATGATGTTAGTAGGTGTAATACCTTAAAAAAAATTATCCAAAGTATGATTAACAAGGGGTAACTTGTGTTGGATAACCCCAATGTACCCCCAAATCAATCACTAGACATATTTAGACAACCATTCCCCAACCATGCCCCTTCCACAAATAATGAAACTAATAGAGTAGAATCCTCTCACAACCATGAGGTCCATACCATTATAATTATGCTTAATGAACTCATTATTGAGGAAACCATTGCCCAACCCACCTTTCCTTCCCTTCCACTTATTAAAGTAGTGGATTCACCTTCCATTTCTTTAAAAACCAAGGCAAGGGATACAACTATCCCCTTTCTCTACTCATCAAGGTAGTGGAGATACCCACCTCCCTTTTACAATACATACTAAAAGAGGTATCCATTACCACCATATCCTTCTCTTCCATTATATAACAATCCACTCTTCCTTTAGAAATCATTCCTAAGGAAGAGATCACTCTATCTACCTCTCCTATAGGAGACTCATCTTCCCAAACCTTGGATCCTTTGATTGAGTAAAAAGACAAGGTAACCATTCTTCTCTCCCCACCTATGGGTTTGTCCTTTGAAACCAATATCAAAGGGATCAAACCCATCTATAATCCCTTCTCTAGACTAGTTCAAAACTTGGAGTACTTATCCCAACCCAATACAGATCATGCCACATTTTTGTACCATCTCAGGCTTCCTTACCCAACCAAATAATAGCCTCCAACCACACCACTATCATCCCAACCTTCAATTTCCACTATTTAACCCACCATCATCCCAATCAAACCTTTAAAAACCTCTACCCTTCAATCCCTAGTTGAATTAACCAAACCAACTCCACCTAAAATAAGCCAAGTAGTTTTCCCCATCACAACCAAACTTGTTAAAAACCTTAGCATGCTCCATACTCAGAGCCTTACTCACCCTCTACTAAAGGTTGAATTAGCACCACCTAACCCACCAAAAGTCAAGCCAACCAAGAAGGAGGAACCACCTAGGATCCTAAAACCTAGAGCCTTACCACCTATTTCTACCTTGCCTTCTATTTTGGGACCACATCCTTCTTCTATCTTAGGACCTCATCCTTTAGTTAAGAAATCACATCTCCCTAGGATAACCCAAATCTAACCTTCTATTTTAGATACACCCCTACCTATCCTCTTCACTACTTCAGCCTCTAAATCCTCCACTACCAAATATCCTACTTCTAAACCTTCTATTTTTATATCACCCACTACCAAGCCTACTAATTTTGACAATCTTGCCTTTAAAGCACTAACTACCAAGAATATTGCACCACCCAAAACTCCTACTACTAGGCCTAATCTTAAAAAGGCTTCCACTCCCACAATCAAAACTAGAACTCCAACATCATTTCCACCTTTACCTAAGTCTTACTCAACCATCCTACAAAGGTTATTACAAACATCTTTCTTAACCTTTCCACCTATCAAACCATTTGACCCACATAGTCCTAAACCATCCTGATATAATGATGAATTAGTATGCTTGTACCATAGAACACTTAGGCATGATACATAGAACTGTGAAGCTACCCAAGTATTAATCCATCAATTGCATCACAAAGATGACTTATTTTTAGATGAGCCTCCCATAATCCCACCAAAAATCTAAGAACTAAGATCCATTAACCAACACTTACTTTCTCTTTCACTCTCATCCAAGATTGAGGAGAAACCAAAGCAGTCCTCTAACATAACTCCTCCCTAAATCCATACCATCCTTATGGTCACATGATCACAAGAATAATAAAAGGATAAGGGAAAAGCAAAGGTATCTATTTTATGGACATATCCCTATTCAACCACCCAATCTCCCAGCCAACACCAATCACCTTTACCTTCAACCAAACCCAAGGTGTTCATATTGGGTCCTTCTCAATCTAACACATTTGAATTAATACAATAAGTAGTTCTAAAATAGCTTCACCAAACACTGGTGAAGATGAGTTTGTATGAGCTGATCAATAACTCACCCCATCACTACCAAGTGATTATAGAGGCATTACAATCCATAGACATTCAACTAGAAGACCCATAACCTCTATCATCCTTTATTAGAGCTCTTTAGCTTTACAACATTATCACCTTTAAAGATTAATAAATACCCTCCATGCATTTGAATGATCTAAATCCTCCCCTCTTTATTAATTTCATCAACCAAACTCATGTCAAAAGGGTTATGATTGATGGGGGAGATAACATCAATATTATCTCCTCCCACCCACCTTAAGTAAATCTACATCTTACATGAGAAGCTCCAATCCATTCATCATTTTATCTCCTAGCTCTTGGATCGATGCCAACCTTTCCACCACCTTCTGAAGAAGGATGTATCTTTTAAGTGGAATATAGACTATCAAAATGCCTTTGATTTACTTAAATAGTACCTTATATCTCTACCCATCCTCATTCCTCCCAAATAAGATCAACCTTTTTACCTTTATATTTCTATCACCAACCACTCCTTATGGGAAATGTTGGCTCATCAGGATGAACATCATAAAGATCAAGACATCTACTACATAATCCATTCACTTATAGAGTATGAGACTCATTACACCTATACTAAAAAGTTTTTCCTTGCCTTGATCTTTGTGGCCACCAAAATTTTCTTTACCTTCTCAACCACAAGACCTTTATCATCACCAACACCAACCCTCTCAAGTATATGCACTCCAAGCCATACCAAAGTCAATGTATGGCCAAGTAGCTCATGATTTTAGCTAAGTTTGAGCTTGAATTCCTATAACATAAGTCAATTAAAGGTCAAGTCATTTCTAATAAATTGGTTGAAGCACCATTTGTAAATAATCAGCCTCATTCTCTCAATTTTTGAAATGAGTCCATCATGATCCTATCTCAAGCAAAATTCACCTATTAAGTGACTATGTTCTTTGATGGATCAAAGTGTCAACATGGTGGGGAAAATATAATCATCTTTATCACCCTTCATGGTAAAACTCTTTCTTTATCCTTCAAACTTGATTTTGAATGTATAATACTATGGCTGAGTACAAAGCCCTAATGATAGGTCTCTAAACTGCATTAGCATTGGAAGTCAAAATGATTGGCATATTTGGTGACTCTAAAATTATGGTCAATCAAATAAATGTATCTTACCAAAGTAATAATTATGTTTTACAATAGTAAAAACAACTAGTTGATGTAATCTTAGTATTATTTGAACACTACCATATCCAAACCACTCTATGATCTATGAACAAGTTTGTTGATATGATGGCTTCTCTCACTTCCTATATCCCATTTACACCCTCTAAATCTAAATATATATATATCATTATCCATCAAATTATTGATCCTTCTTATATCAAATTAGACTCTCCTACCATCTTTAATGTGGAGAAGACCCAACCTGACCTTTAATATTAGTAGACCTTTGACTATTTCAAATTTTCCATCATCCCTTCAAACCTTTCTAGAATGATCAAAGAGAATTCATTTAGAGTACCTAATTTATACCATAATAGGTGGAATTCTTTATAAACATGGCTTTGATTGTCTCCTCTTCTATTTCCTACACTTTCATGAAGCCTCTCATGCTATCAAGGAAATGTATGATGGGATTTGTGTAGGACACTTTAGTGGTCTAGCTATCACTAAATACATCCTTCAATTTATTTATTATTATCCCATCATTAATCAATATTGTTGTGATTATGTGAAAAAGTGTGTTAAATTTCAATAACATGCCAATTTACATCACACACCTATCCATAGTCTCTAAGTATCCTAGGATCTCTAGCCCTTCTTGGAATGGGATATGTATCTTATTAGTGAAATTAACCCCCATTATTTGCATAGACATCATTCTATAATCACTAAAATAGAATATTTCACCAAATGGGTAGAGGCTATCCCTCTCATCTTAACCAAAGACAAAAAAATTATTGATTTTATCAACCATTACATTATCTATTATTTTGGTGTTCTTCATAAAATTATAACCGATAATGGCAAATATTTCAAAAACAAACAAGTCCAAGATCTTTGTGACACATTTGGTATCAAGTTATGTTTTTTATCACCTTATCATCCACAAACAAATAGACAAGCTGAATCTTTTAACAAAACTCTCAACAACATGTTCACTAAAATGGTTAATGTATCTAATCGAGATTAGACTACACATCCCCATCACCTTATGGGCATATCGTACTAACATTCAAACCCCTATGGGTGATATCCCTTTCTCTTTTGTGTTTGGAGAAGAGGTAATTTTTTTGCTAGAAGTCCAAATTCCCTCTCTTTGTATATCCCTATAAGATTTCATTTTTGAGGGTTATTATCATCAAGAATGTTTAACCTAACTTGAGCTACTTAATGAACATTATTTTGTCATACTTACCCATATTTGTGTCTATAAAGAGTGAATCAAGAACATTTATAACAAACACCTCAATGTGTGAGAATTCAACATTGGAGATCTCATCTTAAAGGAAAATAAACATGTAACCAATATGGAGAAAATTAATTGGGGAAAGTTTTCTTTCAATTGGCTCAGACCTTATATCATAACGCATAAGTATAGATTGAGAGCTTATTGGTTATCCTCTCTTGAATGGAAACCATAACATAAGCCCCTCAATGCTTCATATATGCATCCTTTCTTTTGTTAAAGAGGATTGAACTCACCTTTTGTCTAATTTAAGCTCATCACTTATTTTCACCCAAATGCATCCCTTTATTTTAATGAAAAATGATTATAGTTGACTCATATGATTATCCTTTATATCCTTTTATTAATCTTGGACATGGATACCATGGGTCTACCCATGGCATGATTCTCATGGTTATTTTCATCCCTTTATAGGATGGATTCCTATGGTTATTGTCACTTAAACCTCTTTTACCTATCATCCACCTTATTATGCTCTAGTTCCACCTTCATAAAGGTGAACCTTTCAACCTTATATAATCAAATCCATCTTAATAGGAAAAACAAAAAAAAAATCAACAAATCACAATAAAAGCAAAAAAAATCATATATTTTATGGGCCATTCCAAGCATTTGTAGATTGCTCCCTTAAAGGATAGCTACCAAAACCAATCAAAATTACTCTATGTAAGGTATACTAATCCTTTGAAGGATGTCTATCAAAATCTTTAAACAAATCTCACAAACTTAGACCACTCATATGAAGGATGACTAAGTAAATCATTTATCAAAGCATAGAAATTCATGATAAGCTTCTAACATTGATCAATATCCTAATCAAATGATCTGATATCAAAATAAAAAAAATAAAAGATAATTTTGGAAACTATAATTGGATTTCATAATTAGACTTCCCACATCGATCAGTCTACACCTTATATGACATGTACTTATTTATATTGGATCTTTGGTAACCTATAGAAGAGAATGCTAGTCTCACAAGAAGGTTCCATCATCATCCACCTCCCTTTTATACCCTCTATAAGCAAAGGATATTTTAGCTTACTTGACACTAGGTGTTCAAGAAACTTTTTTAATCGACTAATAAACACTAATGTGAAGCATTTGAAGGTTTTATGTTTATAAGCTGATCTACCTTAAGTTTATGTCAGTCTTCACCAATAAATAATCATTGTGACCTTTTCTTATTTCCCTCATATCTACTTGTTGAGACATTCATTAAAAATTTGTATTTTTATTATTTTATCTTTTCTCACATTTAGTTTTGTTATCTAACTTACTCTTTGTGTTTTAAGATTACTTTACCTTCATCTGAACAAATGCAATCCCTTAAAAACAATTCAATACAAATATTTTTAGTGATTGCCTTCTTACCTTATTTGTTTAAGTGTTTTTAATCATAAGAATATTTTAATGAATTAACCATATCATATATAAAAAATCATATAGTGATCAATCATGTCAACTAACCATATATCATATTCATGACAATTTAATCATACATCAAATATGAAGGAGTCATTCACATATGTTATCCACCACATGTCTAATCTAGATAAGGAGCCATAGGTTCATTAATTCAAAGCATGAAAATTATCATATCAACCTCAAAGTCATAACCCTAACAACAAAATAAACATAATCATCTATAACCATGATAATAATCACCAATATCATATATGTGTCTAACAAAACATAACATGTTAATCATCATCACATTAATAACATCCATCAAATATAAACATCATCATGATTATACATCATAAACATAGTCACAAATAAATCATGACCACATCATAATCATCATCATATCATAAATAACATCCATCAATATCGAATATCATCATGAACATAAATTAAATAGCCACATCATTACATTCATAGCTAGGTGAGTACACATAAACCATAACATCATAACCATAATAACATACCATCATCAGATAAATAATATCACCATTAACACAAACCATAAACCATGATCACATCTATATATCATGAGATCTTTATCAAAATAATGATCATATATATAATGATGTATATGTCTCTCAATGGATATATACATCTCACTACATTAGCTTATAGGCTGATATCAAAATAATATAATACATCAAAATATAAGGTCTCATTAGAGTCTAAGACCCTAGAGCATCACTAACTCTTGGTGCTTTCCCACCTCTTGAGCCTATTTATCCACCTATAAATGTGGCCCACTAACTTGGTGTCGCATTGTTATCCCCTATGGTGATCCCTACTTTGTACTCAACCCATTTGGGCTCATATGGAAGACATGTGAATATCAAGACCTCATAATAGTGGATATCCTTAACTATATCTACATACCTCACCATAGATATGGTGCCTGGTGGTCTTGTATGTACTAGTATTCATCCTCCTACCTACTTAAGAGAATATATCTCCTGAGTAACCATAACTAGTTGAGCCTTAGCATGATCCCTCTCCATAGTGTGACCACTTGGCCCTATGCTACATCCCTCTCCTAGGTCATGATTGCTAAAGATGCTTGTGTTATGTCTAGTTTATCCTATGTTTGATCCTTCTTAGCAGTTAGTGCCTATCTATTAGGGGTATCTCACTAAATTTGATCTCCACCATCTACATTTATGTCAACATCGATATCTTGGTGCTCATCCTCCCCTATAAAAACTACAAAATCATAATGTTCCTAGAACCACATGGGGTATCCATTAGTCACACCTACATCATCAGTATCAACCCTCATCAATAGCTCCTTATGATCAATAAATACATCTTCTAGCACTAGAGTAGGTAATGGTAACTTTACATCCTCCCTTCTATAACTCAAAAACTCCCCTAGGATATCTTAAATGATGCTAAAATACCTCCTCACCTATCAAAATGGATAAGATCAACCTCATGGTCTCACCTCCCAAAAATACATCTATATCTTTGTAATGATAGTATATGTCGAGTGTAGCTCACCCATGCTAGGAATCTAGCATAAGGATGCCAAATCACGTCTCCCATAACTAGTGCATCCAATATATCCCTATACCAATCCAAATTATGTGATATTCCCCCTAGTCATTTGATATTATAATCACCTCTCCACCTCACGTATCTAACTCTGAAATCCATTTAAACAAAACCATGTCATGGTAGTCCCCTAGGTTTTAGTACCTTGATATGTGTGTAGGCCCAATCATGTAAAATAAAACCAACATTGATCCCATATCTCCTATGGGAATGGTATCCCCATAGATCTTAATATATCTAAACTAGTAAGATAGGCATCCATTCAAATACTATCCTATCCAACCACATATCAATGAGCACCCCAAGTAATAAGTATGGAAATATCCCACTAATAGAATTTTGTAAAGCATAGCATGTGATATCAATCATCATCATCATTAATATTTATCTTTCATCCATATCCCTCTGAAACAAAAGTGTATAGTGAAATTCTCCTATTTTCCAGCTCGTTAGCATAAGGTCCTATCCATATAGGTGAGTTATATGCCCATCTCTCTCATCACTGGTGATATGGTATATCAACTCACCTTATATGGGTAGCCACACTATATGGTGGATTTAATCAAGTAAAATGGTGATCTCAATGAGTTCTAATAACATCATTACATCTTGAGGTATGTATTAATATTACCTCATGCCTCTTGGACCTACATTAGTCACATGATCCCAATCTGCATCAATCATGCCTTGGTGTACCTTGTCAAGTATCTAGGGCACTCTATCATGCATCTATGACTACTCCCTCACCTATAAGGTTTGATATCAATACCTTAGTTCACCTAATCTAATATACTTTACCTAAAAATTATACCAATTAATCCTACCTACTCCATTAAACCTACTCATCTCAATACCCAAAAACTATGCCTAATCTAACCTATACCTGAGACTTACCTTCAAATTCACCTATTATGCCTTATCTCATCTATGTAACTACTACCCTTACCTTAAACTCTTAACCACTACCCTTACCCTAAACCCTTAACCACTACCTGTACCCTAAACCCTTAATCACTACCCTTACCCTAAACCATTCACTTAAACTAAACCCTTCAACTAAACCATCTACCCCAACTTTCCCCATTTATAGACCTTCTTACAAATTCTAGTGGTCAAGGGTCAACCAGTGATGGTTCTTTTTGTAACCATCACCAATCAACCATTGACCATCGATGGTTAGTTTATTGGCCATCAATGGTATATATAGTGATCGATTGGTAGTTGCCTATCGATCATCACCAATCGATAGCAACCATTGATGATCATTGTGTAGTGACTACCAATGATACTCAATACCTAGGACTTTGAAAAATCCCTCTAAATAAAATATAAAACAAAATAAAAAAGAGAGCTAATAATTTTTAAGCCCACTTACATACCCAATTCTTAGAATCAACAACAACCACTAACCATACATCTCAACTACCCATAGCTCTAAACAATAATAAAAATAACAAACTCAAGTCTAAAAACTACCAAATATAAGTGCACTACCTACCTCATTTCTTGATCATCATCATGAAGGAGATCTGGAAACTACTACCACCTAACCCCATGCTCTCCCTCATCTTTGTTTCATCCTCTCTAGTTAATAATTCTAACTAATCAACTACAATCAACACCCAATCATAAATATATTAACAAGTCACTCAAGTCACTTAGCTAAATGAAGGATCTCAGCTTTCATCCTTTTTTTCAAACATGCCAATAGCTAAGTGATGTGGGTCAAGTGTAAAAAATAAACAACTAAAACCCTCGATAGCCTTTTTTCCATCACCCTTTTAGGGCTGATGTATGACCATTGATGATCACTTGGTGACCACTGATGATCAACCTCAACTATTAATGGTTAACCACTTTGGTATTTTTCACTCCCACCTACCATTTTCTAAATAAATTATCACCATAAAAATAATTTGACTACTAACCATTAGAGTACCTATTCTCTACCAACTAGATAAATAACCATATAACCTTGAAATTGGTCATTTTGGCCTAGCATTAATGTGTTTTATGACAATCTTACTTTAGTTATTTTAACTGTTATAACTACATTGCCATATTGACCATTTTGAACTCATGTTACTTTTGTGCACAAACCACATATGTCTTCTTGGGATCATTTCCTACCTTGGAAACCTATGGATACACTAACCTTACCTAAGATACTTGTGTTTAAAATTTTATTCTAATCTCCATGCCTAAGTTTTATCACTTGGTCCACTTATCACTTGTCCTTCTAATACCACCTATTTTATCGACTACCTCAACTATGGAAACCTAGTCAATGCACAATCTTGGTTATTACACTTAGTCACACTTTGTGTACCTATTTTCACGTTAGTTCCCAAAAAATCACCAACTCCATCACCCACTTATCAAAACTTCACCTAATTCCATTTTACCTCATGATTTCCTAGTTTGAGGGGGAACACCACCTCCCATGTTTAGGGTAGCCAAACTTTTGACCTGCTATCCATTGTTATTTTAGAGTTTGCTGATACAAACTTCATAACAAAAAGGTTTAAATGTAAACACTATAAAACCATACACTATGGTTCCAAATGTCTAACTAACCCTTAGACCCTCTCGATACCACCTTGGGACCACTTCTTGACCATTACCCCACAAACCTAAGTCAACTTGACTAACTATGACCATTTTAGCTTTGTCCTATCGACCACCGATGATCAACCCCTAACTACCAATAGTTAGACTCGACCACTAATGTTCAACCTTTAATTACCTTAATTATTAACTACCACTCAACTACAACTTGATTTTTTTATTTTTAGTTGTTTGATTGATGCATGTAATAAATGCATGTTAAGGCTAAAATTATACATCTTTTTAAACCTATTATTGAACCTCTTGTTTCACCACTCCATTTTTCATATATAAATAGAATAGGAAGAGGTGAAATGGGGGAGAAAATAGTCATTAGAGTCTTGTGAATTAGAGCCTCTTGTGCAAGTATTCTTCTAGATTCTAATAACCAAGACAGAGATCAAAAGTGTTGCTTCTCATCAACCAACAACCAAAGCATTATCACTCTATCATAATTTCTTTAGAACCTACAAAAAGTTTTTAGCCACTCGCATCAATTTTTTGTTAAAAATATCAAAGCTAAGTATCTATTTTTAGTAATTAGTTCCATTAGTTCTCTTCTTTGAAACTCCCCTCCAGCCTTCCCAACCAAACTTATTTTTACCTAATCCAAATCTGATAGTAACCATCAATGGTCAGCTAACCATTGATTATTTTCCCCTAATAGTTGATAGTCACCTAACCATCGATGGTAACCTAACCATTGATGGTTTTACCCCAACTATCGATGGTCACTATGTGTTAATTCTAATAACAAGCTAATTCCACCTATCGAACCCTAACTAAATCTCACGTTTTGAATTTTTTCTTGATCACAAAACATCACCCTATTTTTTGAACCATGAATTATTTATTTATCATTAATATATATTTGTTTATGACTATAATTAGTCAAATCCATCTCTTTTCAACAGCTTCTTGCATTTGATTTTAGTAACTTATGTTATTTATGCAAGTAATTTATCTCTCACTTTCAAAAATTGATTGTTTAAAAGTGTGGATTGATAGCCTCTAAAGAATCTCATGCTTCTTAAATCTAGCTTGCTAGGCAATCTACCCAACTATCCAACTAATCAACCATTTATTTAGTGTTTTCTTATTTACAAGTCATCCTTTCAAGACAAAGAGGAGTATTTATAACCATCTAGATTAGAGAGCACACACCAAATATAGGTTCTACTAACCTCACCCTTATTTTAAGTTTTACATCATTCTTATTAGAAAATAAAGCAAAATTTACATGAAACACTATGTCCTAGACAAAGATACCAACTATAACATGATCTTGGGAAAAACTTGGATACGTATGATAAAGTCTATCCATTAAAACTTATTTTAGTAAAACTAGTTCTTACATATAAGAAAGGACTTCATAACCCAAATTAATATTAAACCTTTTGATATGTTATAAGAAGCTATGCATAAGTAACTTAGGTTACACATCAATTATGATATACTTACCAATAGGGTCACAAAAACCTTGTAGTTGATCAATATTACTTAACCTAAAAATCCCAAAGTGGTGGTTATCTTAAATAAGAGGGTTGAAATTCATCAAACTCTATGAAAGGTTAAGTCAAAAGAAAAGGATGTAGTGATGGTTGATAAAGTCACTAGTCAAGAACCAGTGACAATTTTAGTAGTTTCCACCATGTCTATAGTCCCTCTTCATAACAATCCTTCCTATAATTACCCTTTAGATGACTCAATGTCTGGCCATATAATGGAAGGTTATGTTTTAATACTATTCTTACTTGTGAACCTCTTTATAACATGCTCTTAAATCACATGATGATAAGACCATATAAATTTTC
Organism: Torreya grandis; assembly: GCA_037957365.1. Taxonomy (NCBI): domain Eukaryota; kingdom Viridiplantae; phylum Streptophyta; class Pinopsida; order Cupressales; family Taxaceae; genus Torreya; species Torreya grandis. The sequence goes on along the minus strand of JARHVA010002711.1, from coordinate 1,527,781 downwards.
TATAGTTTTGGATCCACTAGGTTTACTTCCTCCTAATATGTCATACATTCTACTTAGGCTCACACCAAGGTGTAAGTCACATCATATACTAAGTTACCAAACATGTAATTAGGAATTGTCTTCTACCCAATCATGCTATTAAATAAAGATAATATTTTTACCTTAAGAATATATAACATATATATTAACTTTAGGTCTCACACTTATACACACATTCCCAAGGAGATGTATTCTCCCCTCTCATAAAGAAGGGATCCCCTAGTGAACAACTCACTCATTTATTATAATCATTCCTATATATAACAATGGGATAGATCATCCTACCATGTCTAATAAAAAATAATGAAAGATTAAAAAATATGTCTATAAAACCCTAGTGTTGAAACAAGATCTTAGATATGTTGACATACTCATGTGCTAAAAATCCATCATAACCATTCTAGTATACTTCCCACACCAAAGAGAAATCCTAGCCATTAGCCTTTCAAGTTCCTAAATATTATTGAATATCATTATATATATATATATATATATATATATATATATATATATATATTAGAAGTAAGCCTTTTGATTTCCTTGAGCTTCTTTATTTTCATTATTAAAACCACACAAGTAGACATTTCAAATTTACTCAAGTCCTTACATTCACCCTGTGAAGGGGAGAGGCTCATTATTCTTCTAAGTATAAAGACTAAGAACCTCAGTAAGGGTTACTCAGCATTATTGATGCCCATATGGTAAATATATTGGAAATATAATATATTTTTCCAAATGATTATCCATTTTATACACATTACCATTGGGTCATCTACTATGATTTGTATAAGTGTTGTCAAGGCACTATGACAAGAGTTATTTTAGGCACTATGACAAGAGTTATTTTAATCTCCCCTAAGTGGTGAATCATGAATTGTGGTTTTAGGCTATATTTTGAGTGTATGAATAATGGGGTTAGGTAAGAATACCTATTACTTGGCATGTTCAATGTAAGCCATTTATGAATTTAAAATTTCAAGATCTAAGATGACTCATAGTTGGTCGAAAACCAAGTTTTTAGGACCTATCAAATGAAAGTTGAGCATATTCAATTATATAAATCCATTACTCATAAAATTGCTAAAGACTTTGTCTTTGTTTTTATATAACTATTACCTAGGGGAAACAATCATCTTATTGACTCCATGGCTATTTCATCTTCACGTTTTGACCCTCATCCCACTATTCCAAAGTTTAATTTCATAGTTTTATTTAGGACAAACCCTATCATGCATAAAACTCCTAGCAACCAAACCATCACCCATATTGGAAAAGATGATAGACTATTAATACTTGAATTATCTAAAAATGAGGAGGTCATTCTCAATTTCTTGTGAGCCTATGATGACCTACCATATTTTCAACATAAGAGAGGCTTCACTCTTACTTTCTATATCATGTCCACCCTCAGGTGTGAATACTTTGATTCTTACTACCAAGTTGAGGATTACCTATCATTTGATGATGAACATGATGTTTTCAATTTATATGTTGAATATATTGATCTTCCACTAGCCCCTAATATTTTTGAGGATGGAAATGGCCCCCTTATTGAATAAACCATTGGCATTGACATCAAGTCTAAAGATATTCTTATAATTATAAATATTGGGTCTTCTCTCCATATAAGATATGGAAGACCAAAAATGAATACTCACTGAGCTCTCAAAATGTTTTATGTTTTCTTACACCAACATGGTATGCATCAAACCTGATGTGGTTATCCACAATCTAGTTATAATTATCAATGCAAATCTAGTTAAACAAAATTTTAGACCCATCAAGCCTAAGGTCACATTAATGATAAAATGGGAAGTTATCAAACTTTCAAAAGTTGTATTTATTAAGCTAGTGGATTATTATAAGTTAATCTCCATCATCTTTCACATTCTCAAGAAGAATGATAAGATCTAGATATGTATAGATTTTCAATATATCAACAAAGCATATCCAAAATATGATTTCCCTCTCCCTTCCATCGATGTCATTATCAATTTAAAATCAGGATATGAGTTGATTTCACTTATTTATATATTCTTAGGATGTAATCATATTCACATTTATAATGAAGATCAAAGTAAAAACTCCTTTACTATACCTTGGGGGACATTTTTTTATGTTGTGATGCCCTTTGGTATTTAAAACACAAGGGATACATAACAAAGGTCCATGAATCACATATTCCATGATCTTATTCAAAATATAATGGAGGTATATGTGGATAATATTTTGGGTAATAAATGATATGAATAAACTACTTATAGGTGTTACACTCTATCTTAGCATGATTAATTAGATATGGTTTTACTCTTAACCCAAAAAAATGTGTGTTTGAAGTCACTATGGGAAAATGCCTAGGGTATATCATCTCCCAATGTGGGATTGATATTGACCCTATAAATAGTCAAGTAATATTTTAAATCATTCCTCCCATAGAGAAATAAAGCATCAAAACATTATTGGGTAAGGTGGAAGCCATTCGATGGCTCATTTTTGATCTTACTTATGCCATTCATCCTATCAATAACTTACTTAAAAATAAAAGTGGATTAAATTGGATAGGTGACTTTCAAGAGGTATTTAAAGTAGTGAAAAACTTATTTTTGTCTCCCCCCCCCCACACTCATGAAACTTAAGTTAGATAATCCCTTGATAATTTACATTAGAGAAACTAAGGTATCTCTTGCACACATGTTGATCAAAACAATAATACTAGAAAATAACGCACCATTTATTTCATTATCCACATCCTTATAGACTATGAGACATGATAAACTCAATAAGAAAAGGAATGATTAGATATATTTTTTTAAACCAAGTGGATATGACATTATATGCTTAAGCAATAGACAAGAGTTATAGTGAGATATCAATCCCTCTTTAGGAAGGTTGGAATTTCATCATGTTACTATGTGTGTTTGATTTAACTTAATTAACTAAAATTACATTAAGAGGCATACCATTTATTATTACTTAGTTTATTATGCATTGAAAGTTAATGATATCATTGATATTAACTTTAAAAATGAATTGATCTACTACCTATAAAAACCAACTATTAACTCTTCTCTTTAGTACATAGAAATCATGAACTATCTAATCAACCACACTTATCCTAAAGGTAAAAAATCAAAATAGAAGAGGCATATTCACATCATTTAATATAAGTATATTATTTTAGACAAAGTTCTCTATCACAAGGCCTTTGATGGCTTGCTAATCAGATGTGATAACCAAGAGGAACTATAAAGAGTCCTTTTTAATGGCATCTAAAGTGGACACTTTGGTGGTAATGTGACCACTCATAAAATACATAAGATGGGATATTTATATCCCACCCTATACCATTATGTCATTAATTATGTGTGAAAATTTGATAATTTTTAAGATTTTGCGCATGCCATACATGTCCCCATTAGGGAGTTGAATCCCATAGTCATCCCATGGCCCTTCTTCATGTGGGGCTTAGATTTAGTAGGTAATCTCTACCTTGCTTATTTAAATGGTCATCATTTCATTATCAAAACCACATAATATTTTACTAAGTGGAAAAAATCCATTCCATTAAAAATTTCCATGATTTTAGTCTTTGAAATTTTTATCATAAACCAAATCATTTATAGATTTGGGGTCTTGTAGGTCATCATTAGTGACAACAAGTCCCATTAAGAAAACCATGAAATTCATGAGCTATGCAAAACATTTTATATATAATACCACTCAACCTCTATGTACTATCCATAAGCCAATGGTTAGGACAAAGCTAATAAAAACCCTCAAATTCAATTTTGGTCAAAACTATCAATGATTCTAAATGATATTGGCACTTATATCTCTATCCAACACTTTCAGATTACAAAACAACTATTAAGACAACTAAATGGGAAACTCCATAATTTTTTTTGTCTAGATATGAATCTATACTACCCTTTGAGTTATATATAGCATCTTTTTTGTCTCCCTATAGGTTATCCTTGATTATGAGGAATAAAGGGAGGCATGACTAGTTGAACTAGAAAATTTAGATGAATGTTGGATCACATCCACAAACAATCACATTGTTTATGTTGACTATATGGGAGGAAAATAAAATAAAATAAATTCATGCACAACCTATAGGAGACCTTATCCTTATACCAAATAGTTGAATTAACAAAAATAAAGGAGAGGGTTAGAAATTCATAATAAATTGGTTAAGTCATTACCTCGTGATTGAAGACTTCAATAACGAAGCTTATTGGTTATGAAATATAGATGGAAAGGAGTTTGATGAATATTTTAACTCTTTATGTCTTAAAAAATTCTATATATAGTACTTTCATATTTCATTTCCCTCATTTGTATTTCATTTTCATAGTTTACATTTTTTTTACATGTTGGATATTTATTTAGTGATTATTTGGTTATTGATTCTAGAAATGTGAAAAAATTCAAAAATGTAACATATCATATCATCCCATTCTCATGGTAAACTTTTCAGTAATTTGACCTATCAAGTCCAAATTACTACCCCCATAATATGATTTTTTCTTAAATCTGGTCAATAACCCTTTGCAACTAGTCAAACTGATGAATTGTGGCCTAAAAATATAGATTTTGGTCAAAATGTCAAAATTGGAGTAAAAAAATGTCATTAATCATTTCTAAAGAGATTTAAATATTTTTTTAAAGATTAATATTATCTTGGTCTAAAGTTTCATAACTTGAAAAGGTGATTTAATGTGTTTTATAAGCCAAAAATCCCCTATTTTACCTCCGACATGCCAATTTCACTCATTAAAAGATGTCAAAAGATAAATTATTTATTTTAAAATGAAAAATACTCATGGATTTCCTTGTCATGCATCAAAATTGGTAGTGAAATACTTCATTTGCTTTTAAAAGGCAAAAATAAGGCTTTTTCATCTCATTTTACAAGCAAAGTATGGATTATATATGGATTTTGTACATCAAGGGTAAGGGTTATCAAGTTCATAACACTATCAGGATTAAGTAACAATTTATTGGCAAAATCATTCTTCTCTAGGTGTTTTCCTTGTTTGCACAAAAGGACATGCCTACAAGATTTTTAATGGTATAAATTGATGGAGGAGAGTACATGTCTTAAATTTGGGGTGAAGAAACTAGAATAAAAGTATTCTTGATGGATTAAGTGGATCTTTAATTAGATTCTCTAAGATCATGAACCATCTAGTTAAAGATAGGCCAGTTTATAGTACCCTACAACCAGAAAGGCAACCATTTTTCTTTATTTTCTCTTTACCAGGGTATAATTTCAAGGAAAATCAAGTTATTCCAAAATCTTGGGAACTTAAGATACCTCTTCATGATATCATTCATTTGTTATTAATGTAATTCAGGGCCCAACAAATCTCATAAACATGTCCATTCAAATCTTCAATATAACATGCTTGCAAATGAAGGTTGTATAGTCATGGAAGAAAAAGACAGCCTTAATTTTTTTTGAGTTTGTGTTTGTATTGTTTCATCAATTTTTCCATGATTTCCAATCATAATTCTTATAATTTATACAATTTTCATGTCCAATAAGTCATCATATACTCTCAAAGTGCCTAAAGAGACCTAATTTAGCATTCTTTAAGGTTTCTTTACAAACTTTAAGGTTTTTATAGAAAATTAGGTTTTAGTTTTTGACTCCTTGCCCTTCTCGAATAGCCTCCAAACTTGTAAACTAGGTAGAGGATGGTCAATTCTTATATTGGACTCATTTACGGTGGTCCTAAGTTTTTCCTTATGCTCCTTCCCACCAGCATCCCATCCATCCCCACCTCATTGTCAAACATAACCATTGTCACTAAGTTCTTGTCTTTGTCCCACTCTTCATCATGTTTTCATTCACTTCTCCATCCATAATCACCCCTCAATTAACTTTCATTCCATGATCCATCTCATGGGAAGACTAGGACAACTAAAGGGTAATCTTAAAGATCAAAAGGGGTAATATGCTCCAAGAGAACAAAATATGTAGCCAAGACATGATGACCTTACATCCATGATAGTTGTAGATGAATTCAAGTCCAAGCCTAAGTCAAAGAAGGAACATGAAAGGAAAGGAAAACCTCAAAGTTTTCCAATCAAGAGAATGGATACATTTGAAATATTTGAAGAGGGGTTTTGAGGTCTTTTATGTCACAATACATGTAAAATCTATATAAATAATAATTTTTGGCTACCTACAGGCTTGGTCTATCTCAAGTAAGCCTATTCAACAAGTGTGAAGATGGAAGTAGACTACTAAGCCTATTATATTTATTGGATCATATAAGGATTGATAACCTCAAGAAAGGGATAATAAAAAAGGATTAGATATAAAAGGAATTTCAAGGTTTATTAAGGTTTTCAATAATTTCAATTTTTTTCATCTATACTAAGCTACAACCATGCTATATAGGCCAACAGTCATCTAATGAAGGAGAGTAGGTTTGTGTGCCAAGAGTTTGGGATTTCATAGGGGTTTTAAGAAAGTAAGGTATGGTTATCTAAGGATAAATAAATCTAATATGGAGTTAGAGGGAAAATGCTACCTATAGTTCCAAATTGATGACCTACATGATACTGTATAGAACACACCAGTAATGATAAGGGTTTAGTTATAAAAAGAGCTTCTCAAATGTTTTAGGACCCTAAAACACCACTAAGTGCATAGAATATATAGCCTCAACAAAGATTTTTAGGATAATTTAGCCTAATGATCAAGTATGAGAAGGAAGATAAAAGACAACTACAATCCCCTAAAAACATCCTACAAGCTTGTATCATAACCAAAGAAGGGTAGGATGGCTTTTAGACTCCCTAAAAGATCTATAAGGAGGATATTTAACAAAGAGAAAAGATATCAAGCTTTTAATTTGAATTTTTAATAAGAAAAATATGGTTTATAAGGACATTCAACTGAACCTAAGGGTGAAATAGGAGGAATGCACATCTACAACTGCCTTAAGGGTTAAAATTTAGTTAAGAAAGGGTAGGATGGACTTTTGAAAGCAAGAGGGCTAGTTTGGTCACCAAAAGGACTTGAGTAAGTAAATTGGAAATATAATAAAGGAAAATTTAAGAATGGGTCATATATATGTTTTAAGATAGTTTATTAAAGTATGATAGCCTACAACCATCAATAATGTAACCCTACAGTTAAGCATGCTAGAAGGTAGGGGTTCAAGAGAGTTTCATGATATTGTAGGGTTTAAAAATTAAAAGGATGATATTATGGGTATGGTTATAACACATGTAGGAAAGTTACCTTCACACTTATTGTCACAATATTTAAAACTCTTTCGAGGCATAAATCAAAGTCACAGTCCATTCAATCAAGCTTAAGCACAATCAACACCTAATACAAAGTCTATGTTAAAAGGAAGGAATGGTGAAGTGGTAGTGGTATATGGAAGAGAATATATTTTAAAAGGAAAAAATTAATTATAATGATTAATAAAGATTCATAGTGTGAATAGTTATAGGGTGTTTAGTGATATAGTTACATAAGCATGCACCTATACCAATAGCCATAGTCAAACACAATCTATAGTCACACTTAGACAAGCTTGTATCCATCTTTAAATTTTCAAGCATAAAGGCCTAAAGTGAGGTTTCAATTAAAAATTATGATATGAAGTGACTTTGATAATTTATAATCATCAAATGCATGATCTCCAAATGATTAACAAATCTTATAGTCAGGTTTACCCCAAAAGAGTACTTACAACAGATAGAGGGCCTATTGGGGTATAAAGCTTAGGTTAACAAGCTCTAAGAAATGGAAGTGAATTTTTTGGTAGTATATATGTATCTTAGGGAAATATGGATTTGATTTAGATAAGGAACATCAAGATAGATTCAAAGACACTTCCACAGTTAGATCACCTTATGACCACCTACAACCATATGAAGGCTTAAGGACCTTCAAACATCAGAGAAGGATAAAGGTTAATGGTCTAGCTAAAATATTTGATAAAGTGTTTGAGGATAATAATTAAAATCATGGTGAGGTGATATAATTATGAGTAAAAGTTCTCCAAGCACTTGCAAACATTTATTCACCCCAAGTACATAGTACACAAACTTGTACAAATTATGAGCTATGCCAAGCCTAATTGCCTTACTATAAGGACAAAATATGTTAAAATAAAGGTGATAAATGGTTAAAATCACTCTATGAGGACTTTAATGAAACTTTACAAAGAATATTAATCATTTTTGGACTCAAAAACCATGATCAAACACCTAAACTCAATCAAGTATGTCACAATCTATGTAAAAGAGTCTTTTTTAAAGAATTTTTAAGCTTTAAGGAATATATAGGTGGATTTATAAATTCATATTTGGTATTTATGAGAATAATGATTTGATTAGTTATAAATACAATTTTAAATTCCATTGGGTAAGTGAAAGTACTCGTTATTTTGTCACAGTCATTAGCATGTCTATTTGAGGTCACCATTGGAGTAGGCAGTGCTTTGAGGTGCCATAAAGGTTTCTAAGTCTATGTGAGAGTTTTAAAAGATTGTATGATTTTTTTACATCATAATAATACCTTTAAAGAGTGTAAAAACTCTAAACTATATGCAAACCATGCTCATTCAAGCTTTTGCAAGAAAATAGGCATATAGGCCAAAAAGGCATTTTTTAATTTTCAAGCTAAAAGATGGGTTTAGAGTGTTTTTAAAGAATGTTAAAGACCCAATAATAATTTATTAAGTCATTTATAATTAGGGTAATTTTTCATTTTCATCCTAGTGAATATTTTCATTTTTTGTAGTTCAGACATCCTTCCAAGCCTCTTGTTCAGATGCTCATATCTTTCACCACGTGAGGAGTTTGGATAAATTATATTATCATGATTTGAGGACCATTATTAATTTATAATTAATTAAAATTTTAGGTCATATGAGTTTATGTAATTTATGAATAATCATTAAGAGCATAGGTAGCCTAGAATACAAGCTAAACCATATACATAGATTTCCCCCACATGATAACTTTGCATATCTTTTACATGGGAATACAATATTTTCAAGTATGTTAGGGAGTTCAATGTGATACACATAAATGGAAATATTTTTTTATCTGTAGGTCTGTACTTCATGAAACATCATTTTGAAGTTTTAGCTTCAAAACCCTCCCAAGCCCTCAAAAAACTAGTTTTGAAAAAAGTTGATTTTATTGCCATCAAATCACCATAGATAAAAAATAAGACCTATTAAAAAATAAATTAAACTTATAGATGATTCCATAAATTCCAATTTGACAGTTGAAATTATACGGATCAAAGTAAAAAACATGTTTTTTGTGAAAAAAAACATGGAAAATGAAGTATAAGGTAGTTCAGTGGGATCCAATAAATGGATATCAAATATTGAGACTTTTTATTCATCCTAAAATATTTATTTGGTAAAAAAATATCCTAAATTACCTATACCAACTCAATCAATATAGCCAGTCTATCAGAAAATAGAGCAAAATGGGCCTAGTTAGCCTTGTTGACTGAATGGTGAGAGTTTTCTCATCAAAATCACAAATAATGTGATGATAAAATTTATTCCAACTATAACACCTTTTTTAAGGTTTCATGGTGTCTTGTTTTAGGCTACATATATTCCAAGTGCACAAATAAGCTTCTAGGCCTAATTGATCAACATCAAAGAGAAAGTTGGCATTGAAATGGCTATCAAAGCATTCACATGGATTTTATATGCCACATATCTGATATTAAAATTGATATTAATTCACATTTACATTCTTCAAGGTGCCATTTCATGCAAGAAGAGGCTAGAGAGGCAATTAACTAGTCTTAGAGAGCTATGACTCTAAGTTGACTAGTCATGAGTGAACCAAGCATACATGCATATTCCTTTGTTTTCATGTAAATGAAGGATTTAAAATACTTAAAAATCAACTTCAAGTGTATTTTTACATCCAATATATGGTTTATATTTCATACAAAATAATATTGACTTGTTAAAGGGCCCACCACTCATTTTCTAATGCAAAAAAGAGATTGATGCAAGACAAGGAAACTAAGAAGATATATTGAAGAATTTGTTGTCAAATTAAACTCAATTTTTCACTTGAGTTAAGATGGATTTGATATAATATTCTCCTTTATACACCAATCTCTTGTCTTTTTCATTTTTTTGCTATGTATGTAGGCTTTTTAGCCATTTTTTAGGATCCATCCCTCTCTTGGCAAGACCAGACTCTACCAAGATTGAGTTTTGTAACATTTTCAGATAGATAAAATGAATATTTCATATTTCATTATGCTGGTATAGTGTATTTATGTTGGTTGATTTGTAGATGTGGCAGAGCTTTCTCCCTTATTAACTCTTGATTCGTACCTAGTTACTAGTTTATCAAATTATGCAGGTCATGTTTAGTGTTTAATGTCATTTGATTAAGCTAATAGTTGATAAACATTATCTAGTTAGTGCCTTGAATTAGGCATATTCCATCATTTCCCTTAGGCTTTGGTCAGTAAATAAAACCTCTACATGAAATACTGATGTATAAGAGATATTTGGAGTTGTAGATTGAGTCTTTACTTGTCTAATCAGTGTTTTAGAAGCTCAAATAGAATGTATGAGATAAAAATATAGGTGTATCACCAAAAATAAAGTATGATTTCCATTTTAGTTCATTCTCTTCCTTTTCATCCTAACATTAGTAGTTTAGTAGTCAGTATATATTGATACATCAGAGGAGCTAGCCTCAACAAAATCTAGAGGTCTTATCTAAGTTCAGGTGTCCCAAAATTTAGAGCATTCTAATGTTAGTCTAGGTGTGAAGGTTTCAGAGCCAAATCTACCAAAGCAAGGTGCTATATAGATAGTTAACAACACTATTGTCCCATATAAAATATTTTTAAAATCAACATTATATTGGTTCTTTCCTTAGTTATTATGAGTAGATTACACCTATTTTCCCTATGTCTTTTTGCACAACTTATAAAATGTTATCCTATAGTTTCATCTAGAATTTTTTCCATGGTATAATATTCTCTTATAGTTCTTTCTAAAGAAGAATGTTATCATGCTAAAAATGGGTAGATTCACTTTCTTATATTAATCTTTGGTTTGAAACCCTTGTATCTTACTATTTACATGGGGACAAGATTTTAGGGTAGAGGCATTTTAAATGATAAAATTAGACACTCTTATAAAATTAAAAAATACTTAAGAAAATAAAAAATCTCATCTCTTTCCCTCATTAACCTTCAGTGTTGATACCTCACGTATTACTAGTTTCATGTGTTTAGAATTTGGAGAGATGACCTTACTCACCTACATCTAGCCTTTGACAATGAGCCCATGTGTCTTTTTGGTCACGTGAGATCAAGTTTAGGGGCTAAAAAATAGAAGATAAAAATCTAAATGTAGAAATACTATTAAATCAGAAAGTTTCTAAGTAAAAAAATATTCCAAAAGCTTGCCTACATGTCTATACTAAAAAGGGTAACCTTATCCAAATTGTTGATTCTATTAGGTCTATTTTTATCTAGATGAGGCCCACAAAGTTAGTATTTTATAATTTCTAGTAATAAACACACATTCCCCATTTGTTTGTAAGGATTAGGTCATCTTCCTTTTTCCTGCAAAATTTTTATATATGGTTTTGATTATTTATCACCTTGTGTTTATCATATTCCCATTTCATTACTTAATGTATATTTGGAATCAGGCATCATGTAAAAGACAACTAAGTCATCACCTAAAAAATAAATGTTAGTATATATATATATATATATATATATATATATATATATATATATATATATATATATATATATATATAGCACACTATATTATCTACACACATTTTGTTCTCACATGTATAAACATTATCCATAACATTATATAAATAACATAGAGATAGAAGATATATCATCACATGCCTAGTTATCTAGAGTGCATAAATTAAAAATCAAAACATGGAAATTAAAATATCATAATACATAATGTCAAGTCACTAAAAGGTAAGATAAAAAATTTCTATATATATCATAATAACTATCAAGTTTGTATAAAAATAATGTCCAATAAAAACACCTTTATGGAGGGTCAATGTGCCTCAAGGAATCTACAAATAATCCATATGTAAAATGGTATAAAAAATAATCCATAACAAGACTCGAGATCTTATACTCCTTCTATGATAAGGTCCTAATGCAAAGGAATGTCGAGGGTTGCCACTTCAGTAGTGTCTCCTCCTAGATCCTCACTCAGAGGTCATCTCATCCACTCCAATATGAAGGCCACTATGGTTTCCATTAATAGTTATTTCCTCTAAGGCTATCCCCATATCATGTCATTAGAGGCTCTAACTCCTACTTTCCCCACCATTATATCTACTAGGGCCTCCACTCTCCTTGACCTAGCCAATAAGATACTATTATTTATTCTCATTGTTGTAACCATCATGGATGCATGTTATGTCGGGGTAAATACATATGTATGCCATCTAATCCTTATAATGAGTCTAATATCTATATGGAGCTAGTATCTAGTCATGATAGAGCTTAGCTATAAAAGGTTGATTAGGGTGTCCCTAATCCTAGTCTTCCACCCAATCATAGTATCTACAATCATACTATGAAAAATTAACATTAAATCTAGTCAATATAAAGATAAAAAATATGTGAATTTATATGAATAACTAAGCTATAAATTTAAGTCTAAACTAAAAATAAAAATATGTAAATTAGCAATTTACATAGATCCCCCTCATACCAATCAAGGTCAGAATCATCATAAGTCTTCCTCCATATCAATATAGTTTGTAACCTCAGCATATACACCTATTATATTATACTAATATGTATAATCCTCCTAAATGTCCCCTACTATGGTTGTGTTGGTGGACTCATCTATTATTTCTTTACTACACCCTATACTCCTCCTCATCTAGTTTATTATCAGAGAGGTCATTATGCCTCCATTAGATGAAATAGTTAGGTGATGGGCAGCCCTATAATAAGTGGGTGCCATTCCAAAATTCCTAATATTACCACTATCACATCTTATATGCCCATTTAAACAATCCTAGGGATAGGGAGGTTTCCTATGTAAGACATTCCAAAATGATGTGGAATCCTATCTATAAGGTGTAACTCAATTTATGAGATCATGTATCGAACTTAATTAGCTCCAATGGATACTCTAATTTAAACCCCATCATTAGGCCATTACCTAAAAATTTCATGGTAAAGTAAGACAATCATGTTGACCATTTTAAATGTACCAATTGATCAAGGATAAAAATTAAATGGTGTAACATCTATCCATATAGTGTCTATAATATCCCTAAGCCATATAATTGGAACTCCCCTATAATAAATAATGATGAAATCATATATCCAACCCATAATTATCTTTACGTTTCTAATCAAAAGGAATCTTAGATGAGCCATGTGATATATATCTAGCCCATAATGATCTTTAAGTGTCTAATCAAGAGGAATCCTAGATGAGCCATGTGAAATAAATCCCTATAGGTATAAGATAATATCTCCAATATTTATGAGTAACATACTCCCCTCTCCTCAATATGCCACACATTTGGTCACCAAATGAACAATATCCTATTAGTACCCTTGTCTCCCACTAATCATAAGGCATGGATATCAATAATGGCCTTCAATAGGCTGGGTATCATTAGTACCTAAATATAATAAATCTTAATGTCACACTTTACACCCACATTAAGTGTGTTAGCATCTCCCAAATTATCCACCCTAATGCGTACCTCATGATTGATCTTGGTATCTTGAATGGATACTAACCAGCTAGTCATATGAAGACTTGTGATTTAATAAACATTAATGAGAGTGATTACACACTATCATTGGGCCTAGGATAACATAAAAATGTTCCATTAAGTGTCCCAATAGGTAAATATGTCATAAAGTATCTAGTTATAATTTGAGATGATCCCTACCTATGCAACCCATGGGTTCCCAGCTTGATCTAAGATATTTAACTCATCCACTGTTAGGAGTTCCAAGATTTGGGGGATCCACTCCTAATCCTGAGCTCTAATCCAATATATGTAAATTACCTAAAACAAATAATTAAACTTAATTCATCCCAAATTTCAAGTCCATTTTTCAAAACAAAAAATAATTTCAAAATTTAGATCTTGATTCTACTGGATAAAACTACCCATGTTTGTTGGTGGTGGTTACACAACCACCTATGGCAGTTATGTAACAACCTTAGGTGGAGGTTATGAAACTAATATAGGTAGTTAGATAACCATCCTATATGATTATGTAACCAATTTAGGTGGTGGTTATGTAATTATTTCATTTCAAATAATAATAATAATAATTGAACTGCTATGGTAGTTATGTAATTACCCTCCTATAAAGGTTGGCAATTTCATCATCAAGTGGAAGTTTTTCTCACTATTTGCATGACCTCAAAACCTAATAAACTATTATAACCTATAAAAAAATTAAAAAAATTCTTACATTTTACTAATCTACCCTTCCCTATGAACATTTACCATTTTTTTTAAATTAGTTGGATTTATGGTAAGATTTGATCAAAAATTATAAATTTAGGCAAAAGGAAAAGTGTCCTAAATCTTACCTCATCCTATCTCACAGATCCTCCCACTATTACATTCACCATAACATTTTTATCTATTCTCATTGACTACTTTCTTTCTCAAAATGGTCATAGATAATCTAGATCTCAAGAAATATCAAAAGAAATTGGTAGAAATGAGTTGGTTTTTGGCAAGTTTTTGAATATATTGGGCCCTAATCTAGCCATTTCAATTTTAAATTTTTTCAATTTTGGTATATTTTAACGTTAAATATATATTTTCATGTTTAAAAATCATAATTTTGCTTAATTATACAACTTATTTTTTAAACTTGTTGTTTTGACCATTTTTTATCTTTCGTAGCATGTTTATGGTTTTGCAAGTTCTTGACTACTCAGCATCAAATTTAGTCCCCCAATGGGATGGTTTAGGTAGTATTATATTCACCACATTTATGGTACATATTCATGTCTAAAATTTTATTACATGTTTTTTGGTGATTTCTAATCGTGTTATACTTGATTATCATATTTGATTATATGTTACATAGAGTCTTGAATGGATTTACTATGCTACCAATGTAATTAAGGTATATATTAATAACATCCCATTTCCCTTCCACATGACACTAATTAGGAGTAAAACATACTCAATCCATGACAAGGCATCCTCACAAG
>JARHVA010002711.1:1485000-1507500 GCA_037957365.1 Torreya grandis | reverse complement strand
AGTAATGTTTATATTAAAAGGAATAGTAGTAGAGGTATTGGAAGTACTAGGTTGACATTATGTTGGTGGAGTGGGATCATCATTAGGTTGTGGATCGGAAGAAGATATAGTTGTGGTATGCTTAAAAAATTATTCTTTAGGAGGACTATTGTTATGTTTAGTGACATGATATTTAAGTTGGAAGCACAATCACTAAGATTAGTGGTGAATTGGTGTCTTAAAAAAATTATTTCAATTACTCCTTATACATGAACCATCATATCAACATATAGATCAACCAATGCATAATCAATCAAGTATACAAGCATGAAACAAGATTACATAAGAAAAAACATCATTTATGTTGTAAAACCTCAAGGGAAAGAAAAACCACTAGTAATTCCAAATGGAATACAATTATATAAGTTTAAAAATCACAATTTAGTGAAGTACCAACCATGAAGCACTAACCCCAACTAGTTAAACACCAACTTAGTTATGCTTTAACAAGTGCCAACTTGTAAGGAGGTACCAACCCCCTAAATGAGTTAGCACCAAATCAACCACATAAAATTTTGTATCACCTTAATAACACATTATTTATCATATAATATATTATTATCACCTTCTTTAGTTCTGATTTCTCTTTTATCCCTCTCAAACTGCCTTCTAGGCTTCTTCACTTAACTAGACCTCTTCTTAACTTTATTAGGTCATATGACCTTGATTTTCATAAATATAACCTATGTAAAATATTTATCATAGATTATATACACTCTTAAAATGGTCTAAAATACCTCCTACTTACCAATGCATTATTTCATTTGCATCCCCTCTATACACAAATAAGCCTAAAATTACCTTGTATGTATATCATTCCTTGTTCAAATGCCACTTAGTTAGATAAATTCCATTAACCTATTATTGAAACCATGTAATAGGTCTTATTAAATATAATAAACATGATTCAAATGGATATTGAGACCCTATTGATCTATCATAACTCTATTAGACCTTATTTCACCCTTAGGTTTACTTTAGGACGCGTTGCACTTTGACTTTATTAGAACACTATATATTTATTTAAAAACAAAATAATTTCATAATTTTATCAAAATAAATGAAAATAAACATATTATAATGTACATAACAGTTTTTGTCACCAACCACTTCATGAACACTCCTTGTAGCACTGTTCACAATTAGGCATGTGACCCTATATAAAGTCTACCAAATAGAACTAAAGCATGTATACAATTTAGTCACAAAACCATGATAATAAATAAAATTAATTTAATTAAAAACATCACCATTTGATTTATACTTCATAAATCATGTCAAAATGACTCCAACACTTCTTTGTAAATAGCTCACTTAGAACTACAAGAACACTCCACAACCCAATCATAAATAACTTGATATTAAACACCTAAAAGAATACTTCCCATGAAAAATTACACTTTAAAAATATCCTTTTAAATATATATACCACTATAAAATATAAAAATCACAAGGCATAATGTAAAATATTGGTCTTTCAAACCAATCTTTTGACCTCATTACACATAGTCAAACTAAAACCAGGCAAGCCATTTTGGCTTAAATATTCTAACAAATTTAAATAACTATAAAAATAATGTTGGGACATAAAACTACCAAATAATAAAACCATGTTAATTATATAATTCAACTCATGTCATAGAACCTCAAACTCATCACTACAACTTGCTTACATAGAACTGCCAGTTTACCTTAAAGCATAGTCAAGATGACTTAGACCTCCAACACTTGTGTAGACATATTAAATGACTTGTGACATATTTAGATGATAATATTATATCATTAAAAAATTATTAGATATAAATATAATATATTTAAATTTAAAATATTTATCTTGTAGGCCAATCTCATGACCTTATATCCCACTCTCTCATCTGAACCAGACAGGTCAACTTGTGAACAAAATTCTCACTATATTCACTAATATCTAAAACTTATACCAAAAAATAATAACACATTCCTATTCAACTTCTCATTTCTGCCTAGATTTCTCATTATTAGCATCATTAGGCCTATTAGTGACTAGCTAACTTGTGTGAATAGTTTAGAAAAATTGAGGGATATAAATTTTATATAAACATTAATATATATGAAACATGAGTCTAAATATCCTTCTTCCATCCATTTTATTTTCTTGACTAATGTAACTTTTGACTGCTATAATAAATTCTTCATAAACAAGCATGTATATGTGCATTTTCTCTCTCATCTGACTAACCATTACCAACTAGAGGTACTTGGGATAAGTATTTAGTTATGATGTTGGGTGTACTTCAGATAATTTTCTATAAAATAGTTGTTAAAATAGTTTTTATAGTCATTTGAGACCATTATATTGTATTTTTATCAAGATATTTCACATCGGGTCCTTGTTAGGGTTTTAAAGAGGTTTAACATAGATTTTGGTGTTAATGATTACTCATCAAGGGTTACCCCTTCAATCCAAAACCAATTCCTATAGTTATTATGTATGACCATTAAAAATCTCACATTAATATCTTGGTTCCCATGCAAAGGTTACATGTGCCAACAAACACTTGAAAGTCCTCAGGTTTGCATGCCTTCATTATGTGTACTTGAGAGACCTCAAAACTAATTTTCATGCCTTTTCTTTCAAACTATGACCTCAAACATTGTTAAAATTATTAAAAAACATATAATACCTCTATCCAATCTTAAATATGAAAAATTATCTTGAAATTTTATCTTTATTCCTCATTAGGCCAAGCAATGTCCAGGAGTTGTCTAGGTGTAGACTTGATATGAAGGTCTTACCCTATAATATTACCCTTAAACTCTCATGCATCATAAAATTCCTCAAATACATGTTAAATCAACCTCATAAAAACTCTCATGCATTTTTTCACCCATATTACCAAATCACCATACACATACCTTCTCACAATGACTTTATATGTTGTACCTAGTGCCATGTCTAGTCTTCTTAAGCACTTGAAACTTGAGAAATGACCTTGAAAAAATTATGAAAGTATATATAATTTACTTACATGATGAAAAAATTAAAAATAACCTCTCACAATATTATTCTTACTTTACCAAAATTCACTATGAACACCTTCTCAAAGGGTCTAGACTAGGCTTCACAAGACATCTTGTACTCAAGAACTAGTACTCAGACATGCTTACTTCAATAATATAAAAAAAGAACACTATTAAAATATCACTCTCACACCACTACAAAAATATCTTTATGATAAACATTCTCTCATATCCTCAAGTAATCATAGAGCCTCATAACCATTCCTCAATGCTTAGTTAACCATAATACTTCTTATGACAACACTAACAACTACAAGCTAACCTAGACCTTGAAATCAACCAATAGAAGATAAATTAGGTTGCCTTAAAATTATCTCTTGTCATATGTATTAATTTCCACATAAATAACATAATCTCATACCTCAAATACCATTCACCATACATATTCACTAGTTGCACCTTAACATCAAAGACATCAAACTTGACATCAATGACAAAACTTCTCAACAAACTCCCCCTTTGTCATTGATGAAAAACATTCTTCAATAATATCACTCTCATCTTCCCTAATTTGGTCAATATTCCTTATTTAACTTCCCCCCCCCCTTTGACATTAATGACAAAAGATCATACATACTACAACTTCTAGAACCATTCATTCCCCTTGTTTGGTAACTAATCTAAAAAAATTATAAGCTTGTGATAACTATACTTACAACTTATCAACAACCTAAATATCTCCCCCTTAAAACAAAAATCCATAATGCTTCTGCTAACTAAATATTATCTCCATGAGTCCTAATGGAGTCACCCCTTTCCATAGGGTACTAAAACAATACAAACTCAAGAGATTCCCCAATACCCATGCTCTCACAAGACTAAATATCCTTTATGATCATTTTAGGCTTGATTAGTCTCTTTGGATTTACCTCTTCATCATCCATGTGGTTAACAATCTAATTTGATAATGAACATTCTTGACTTGGTTTATGATTTGAAGTATGCTCTACCATAGTAAATAGTTCACTTGGGCTTGTAGGTTGATCATGATTCACCTTTATTATCTTTGGTTTCCACACATTAAATTTACTTATCTCTTTCAATCTATGGGATTTAAACCTCTTATTTTAACTTGATGTCCTTCTAACTCTATTAGGACATGTGGATCAAAATCTAACCTTTTGATTATCTTAAGCATCTCACATTTAGTCTTGGGCTCACTTGGAATATCTAGTAGTTGCCTTCCATCCTTTTATTTTCTTAGGGCCCCCTTTTTTATATTTTGCCTAAGTATTGGCCTCCCTCTAATTATGACACATGGCATCCAGGTGTTTCATTAGCATGAAGAAATCCTTAATTCATCTTGGAGTAGTTTCATCTTGACATGTGATAACCCAACATTAATCCAAGGTCATTTCCTTTTAGTCAGAACTCCAAGAAGTGCCATTGGCTAATAGGGTGATGAGAAAGACCCACTGAGTTGTTATCAAGGGAAATATGGTTTATCCACATGGTGCCTTTATACTCATTTTACAAGGAAATGCCCAACTTCCCCTTAGAGAAGTATCTGCTCAACACATTGCTTATCCAAGAGTAGTTTTTTTTACAGGCCTTTAAGTAATGCCATTGTTTGATGAATAAATGAATGGGACCCACCATGTAGTTCTAAATAAGAAGATATGAGTTTTTCCATACGGTTCCATAATGCTTGTCAAAATTAAAGTTTCCCTATCAAAGCTAGGAGTCATGCCATTGACTAGGGTAAGTGTATCTCCATCCCCAATGACATATCATAGGTGGCCCTATATATGGAAATGTGGTATTACTATGCTTCTCCTAAGTATCATCACCATAACAAGATAATATAATTATACCATATCTAGGATCCAAAGTATAACTGCACTCATGAGCCTGAGTCCTTCATTTAATTGTAACAACATCATCATTAACATGATGCTAGGATTTACAGATGTAATTCTTATAAGAATCCACTTCACCTATATATTATAGGCTCAATTTTTTTGTAAGGGGATGATTATCATTTACTTTGTATTTTTCCATTTTGGAAAATAGCCATCTATAATAGAATAGGAGTAGTAGTAGCTAGCAATTTTTCATTCTATGACCTTAGCAAGTGCCCATCATAGGTGTGATTATATGTTTTGTATTATTCCATTGAGGCCTTATGTATTCTATTATCCACCTAATAATTAAGAAGATGTGGTGTTTTGTGTCTATTTGAGTGAAGATTTATCACTACTTATCATTCCCTTTATTCTACTTCTATAATATTAATCCTTTCTTACATCATAGACTTTAATTTATGCTTTATTCTCTTTTATAGTATATAGTGTTCAAGGATTCAATATAATTTATGAAATTATAGACTAATGCTTTAAATCTATTGGTACATCACCTTATTTAGTTTTACTTTACCATTATTTTCATTTCTCTCTTATTCATTTTCATCCCCAAGATTAATTAAAGAGTTGGATTTTAAAACCCTAGAGGTTAATTTATAGACTAAAATTTGGTTCCATGCCTATAAATCTTCCCATAGAGGTTGTTTAACCTAAAGTGAGAGTTTTAGGCATTAATAGTTTTTTTTCTGGCATACCCAATGGGGCTAGATCTTATAGTCTACCTAACTAAAATATTGAGTTTATGATACAAACACCCATTACAAGGTATTAAATAGAAAAGCATCTAATCCTACTAACACTAGCTCTAAGAGCTCCAACTCACCAAAATATCCTAGGGTCTAGGGTTGCTCAACAATAATAAATGGCTTTTCTAGGCCTACCAAGGAACTTCATATCATTAGATAGTAGTAGCTCACTTATCCCTCTACTTCCCTCAACTACATGGGACCCCATTCCTTCAAATTCCTTGAAGGTAATCCCTAAGTTCTTTGGAGAATATTTCAAGACCATATCAAAACATCTCCAAGACATTTCTAATGTGTGCACTCTACACTATGTCAATGCATAGAACATAGCCTTATGACTACTAGCCAATTTATTTAAGGGGCAAGTTTTCAACTGGTACCAATATTTTTCACCCAATTTCAAAGCCACTAGGGATGATTTGGGTGATAGATTATTTGTGTGGTTCAATGAGAAGGCAGACCAATCATCCCTCTTATAATAAATGATAACTATTAAAAGGGCCTCATAAGAAGCCATTATCGATTTCAATTCCAAGTTCCAGAAGACATGGTAAAGGATTGTAATTATTTCTTCACCATCCATGGGCATGAACATAATTTTATATCTTAAGGCCTTTAACTTATATATTTATATCATGATCTAATCACTTTGAGATCAGATGTTATCAGACGCTTATGATCTAGTAGTAAGGAATGAAAAAAAATTAATAGATATGGGAAAACTTCCTCCTCAGCTACCAATGTTAATGTTCCAAAAAATATTAATACCACCTCATTAAGATGTCCTAATTAACTCAATAGCACCACCTTCTAATGTACGTGTATCCTCCCACTCAGGCAAGTGCATCTACTTCATCCTTGCTAGCCAAGAAAAGAATGATATGAAGATTATCTTGTGAAACTTCTCTAATGAGATAATAAATATCAAAAGGTAGAAAGTTATGTCCCCAAATCCACCTTTTAATAACTACCAAGAAAGGAGAGCACCATACTAGTAGAACTAATATCAGGAGAGGTAGATGCATAACCACCAAATGTTAAATAATCAGACATGGCCCATAAATCAAATGGACATAGTCTCTGATCCCTAACACATGATATCACTTAATGCAAATAGGGAGCTAGTCCTTGGCCAAAATAACTTGGTAGATGACTCTAGTTCATGGTTTTTCTCTTGTAATGATGCTCATGGACCCTAAAATTTCACAAAGGGGAAATATATAATATAAGGTTGCCAAATAATGGTGATAAGGGAACATGCCTAATTCAACCTATGAATACCAATCTTTAGGGGTTTAGAATGCCATCTGCAAGGCACAAATGGAAGGGATGTCCCTAGAATAGGAAGAGGAAATATCCCTAGAACATGTGATTTTCTCTTGGATAAAAGGTGAAGATGTGGTCTATACAAATGAAGCTCCTATGTATAGAGATTCGTAAGTTCAATTAGACTAATATACATTCTCTAAGAAAAGTTTGGTCAAGAGCCCTAAAGTTGCAATGAGGCCCCAAGTGACTCTCTCAAAGGATCTAAGATCAAAACCTCCACCTTTGGCATATCAAAATTAGAGATAAATGTTGTAAAATAAGGTAGAAAACTCTAAGGTTATACCCCTAAGTCATATAATGTGGTAGAGAAACTTAAAAAGGTTCTATCCAATGTTTATCTATATGATGTTTTATCTATCCCCAATTAGAAATCTATATTGAAACATGGCTTGTAAGGATAAGGTAAAACCATGTAGGAAAATCCAACTTTAGAGTTCATGCAAATAAAAGGAAAAGAAGCTATCATAAGTGTGCAACCCCAAATACCACCCACTTATCAATTCTAGAGAAGGGGTAAGTAAGACAAAACCTACCCCTTTATATTTAGCACTTATTATGGGGAAGAAATTTCTACACAAATCCATGATTGATTCTTATGTTAGCACAATGGTGATGCCTAAGTAGATAGCAGATGCATTAAAGTTATAGTATGAGCCCTTGAATAAAGGAGTGATGTATTTGGATGGAAAAAAGGTTCAAACCTTAGGAATCATCAAGGATTTCCCCCTCACATTATATTCTTCTCCCAACATTTCTATATCATAAGATATTTTAGTGATAGACATCCCTCCCATCTTTGAGCTATGTCTATCAAGAGATTTTACTACCAAGATAGGTGGGTAACTATCATTAGAATATTCCTATTTAATTTTAAGTACCAAATATGGCTCAAATTTAAAGGTATTTTTTGAACCACTCCATATAGAAAACATAGTAGATGAAGTCATGATGAACTACAAAGTGATATGCACCTCTTTCTCAAAAGGGGAGATGCACTATGTGTAAATGCTTGAAGGGGAGGAGGTAGCAAACATTATAATCCTAGAAGAAGAAGCCCTCATTAATGAATTCATTGAGAGTAACCCATTTGCAAACTTTGATGTCACTAGTTAAGGAACCTATGTAATATATGATGAAGACTAGACCATTATTGATGTCACAAAGAGGAAGGAGGAATAGAGAAAAGAAGCTAAAGTTGAGTACAAATCTTGGACTTGCATTTTGATGGTACAAAGTGTAAAACTAGCTCTAGAGCTGGCATCAAACTAATGTCTCCTTCTAGAGAAGAGACCCTTTGAGCCTTCTAATTCCAATTTACTACAAAAATAATTAGGCCAAATATGAAGCATTGGTCCATAGCCTCAACCTTGTTGAGTGTATGGGAATAAAATAGCTGAAAGTATTCAATGATTTTGAACTAGTGGTAAGGTAGGTAAGAGGATTTACATCTATAAAAACTATTTGCATGAGATCTTATCACCATCATATATGATATTTGATTTACCTTCTAATGTAATTTATGCCGTTTAGCCTTTCTAATGTAATCTTCCTCATTTACCTAGACCTAATCTTCCCCATGCATAAAGGTAATTTATATAGGTTGTAGGGGTCTAGATACATGTTAGTCTAGGGAGTCATTTTTAAAAGAAACTTTGATAGAGATTTGCTCTGATGTGTTAAAAGAAACCAAGCTGAGAAAATCCTCCAAGATATGTATTTTGTTCCCCTAGGTGGACACTTCTTAAATAAAACCTTCATAACCAAAATCATGCATGTAGAGTAATAACATCTAACCAAGTTTGCAGAATGCCATCAGGTATTCAAAAAATGCCAAGAATGTTATTTTTTTGCATAGAAAAGGAAATTTTTGACTATGCCATTGAATTTGATCATGATCAATGAACCCTTGCATAGTGGGGTCTAAATTTCATTAAAATGATCAATCCCATCTCTAATTCCAGTCATAAGTGGATATTAATGACCACTAATTACTTTACTAGGTGGACCAAAGTAGTCCCTTTAAGAGAGGCAACCAAGAATATGATACTTGGCTTCTTGGAAGAACTCATGGCAAGGTTTGGCCCACCCAAGATGATCATCTCTAAAAATCCAAAATCCTTCCTTATGTCTAATATTTATGAGTTCATGCTCTAGAATAGTATCTTCTTAAGGACTTCATCTAATTACTACATGTAGGGAAATGATTTGGTAGAGTTGACAAATAAGAATTTGATAATGTTGATCAAAAGGACGGGTGTAAAATGGAAAAGGGAGTGGCATATGTATGCAAAAATGGATGTATGGGTAGATTGCATCACTCTCAAGAAGATCTTAAAAACTTCTCCATATAAACTTGTGTACAAGAAGGAGGTAGTCATGCTTATGTCTTAAATATCCCCACCTTAAATCTCTTAAAAGCTATTGAGATTATGTAAAATAGATTGATCAAGGTTAGGCTCACAAAGTTACTTAGCCTCCAAGAGGTAAGATAATAGGCAAAAAATGCAAACCTCACCTAATAAAAAGTGATCAAGTGGTGGTTTGACAATAATACATCAAAATCAAGATTTAAACATGGGGATTTGGCTCTCAAGTATGATCAACGAGCCATAAAGCTAGGCCAGCATGAGAAGTTTAATTATTTATGGAGATGACCATTTTGAATCATCAGTGATAGATAGGGAAATAATTTCAAGCTAGAATATGAAAGAGGCAATGAACTAGATATCTTAATTAATGAGATCAACCTAAAACATTTCAACTAGTTGATCTACCTCCTCCTTGTACATAGCTAGTTTCCCCTTTTACTTGTTTGTTTCCATTTTTGTTGTTGTTTCTTTTGAATTAGTACCATTAGCACAAGTGGATCCTCTTTTTGCCATGTGTCCTCTCCCTAACCCTCTTGAATTTTAAAAACATTCTCTAAAAGATAGTTATCTACTCACCTTTCTTTTCATAAAATGTTGGATGCTCCATATTGCATGATTCCCCATAAATATCATCATAAATCTCTTATTAATTGATCCTCAAGTGTGCATGTGACCCTTAACATTTATGGGACACCTTAAATTCAAAATCTTCCACGATGATCACACCTAGGTGGCAGTGTATAAATGCCCCTCTCTTCATCTATCTAAACACTTAGATGCATTGAGAGTTTTGAGATCATTAACCAATTAAGTAAAATATAAAAAGTAGAGAGAGTCAAGTAAAGAATTGTGAGACCTTATGAGCATAATTTTTTGACCCAATATCTTTTTTGTGAATAGAGAGTGATTTTAAAAAGGAATTATTGAGATGGAGGCTTCAACATCTTCATCAAGAGGCAAGAACATCCAATAAAATAGAGAACCCATAGCTCAGGTAGTTAGGGAGGTGTTTCCCCTATATATGTGGGAAGAAAGTCATATACTTTTGCCCTTGCTCAGCTAAAGGAGAAGGTGCCAAACATTAATAAGATGACAAAAGGGAACTATAGAGACCAATTATTGGTCAACAATTTTGTAGATGAGATATATGACCCCAAGTTGGCCAAAAACCTCAAGAGATTAAGGGAGGGCACCCACACCTAGATGATCAAGAAGGTCTGGAGGAATGACTATGATTCATTCAAGTGCAGAATGTAAGACTACACACTATCCCATTTTATGGTGCCCTATGTTCACCCTTGCCTAAAAATCATCACCCTCTACATAGAAAGGTATGATGTCAACACTGGCATAATCATAGGCAATACCTATTTGATGGTGAAAATTAGTGCATATTCCATTAGGGAGATGCTCTAGCTCCCAAACAACCTAAAGGCTGACATCTATAGCATGGAGATCCTCAAATATGTTTAGGATATCCACATCCATAATAAGGCACATTTCATTAATTTCTTCCTCTAGAGTAGCTATGTAGAGGCACCTCCTCTCCTGGTTAGTTTCCATATAAAGTACCTAAAGGATTCCATACCCATGTTGTACTTCATCTTCATGATGGACTCAAATGCCAGTGTCATCAAATTTTAGTTAGGGGAGCTCTTCCTCCTAACCATGGTGAACAAGAGGGAGGCATATAAAATATATTTTATAGATGCCATCACCACCACCATGAAGGATGAGCTGGCATACTTTTCAATGTGGGGAAGATTTTGATATTCCTCCTACCTCCTACATCTCATTATATACTAGCACTCCCAGTTCTTCTCTACATATCTCAATCTCAACTCCTTTAATATGGGCATTTTTTCCAACATGGTGACCCTAGTCATAGTGTGGACCCACATCCTTTCAATCATGTAGGATTACTATGAGTTCTCAAAATTATTTTTATCCCCTATCTTCATTAACCTCAATCGAGAGACCATCACAGATAGGATGATAGATGTATAATGATCATGGCTCATCAAGAGTAGTGTTCTAGTTGATCAATGTTTTTAAAGCCATTTCACCTTCATCCAAGCCCATGGATTTAAGGGTGAGCCATTTTGGCTCCAATTCCTACTAATAGATATATCTTTGGCCTTGGAGTTATCCGACCAACTTTATGAGATGGAATCCATCTATGGAACATGAAAGAAGAAGGGTTTATATGATGTCCACTTCAAAAAAAGAGGCATCACTATGGCGAAAAGGCTACAAGAGTATCTGATCATATCCAAACTCATAGAGATTGACCTTGACTTAATCAATAATAGGTGGAGATATGATCTTATTAGTTTTATAGCCTCCTTAAAAACTACTAGTGTACCCAATCACAAACCTTGGCCATACCTCAAAGAGAGGAAGTCACCTATAAAGGATAATCTTGAGTATTATGTATATCTATCTCAAATATCATTGGACACCTATAGGTTATGGGAGTCCTTTTATGATGTGTTCTAGATGTTTAACCCCTCTAAAAAGTTGACAAAGGGATTGAGGGAAAAACTCACCCAGAGGGATTGGAGTGAGGAGAAAATAACCACCTATACAAAATATAGGTAAGAGATCGACAAGCCATATTCAAAATTTGAGGATGAGGAAGGAGATGAAATTTTTAAAAATATTTGGGATGAATCATCTAGAAGAGGACCTAGAAAAAGAGGGATTTTTTGTCGAGGAAAAATAAGAAGAGGAAAAATAAGAATAGGTAGAAGAAGATACCCTTAAAAAAGAGGTGGGGGATGTGCCCCCAAAAAAATAGAGTAGAAGTTATGGAGGTCCCAAATCCATTAACCTAGATGCCCCATTTATTTACATACCCCATGGCCCCATAGTAACAACAAGCCTCCTTACGGCACCTCATAGCTAGATCATCATAGAAAAAGTGGCCTAAGGTACCAAAATATAGGCCCCTACCAGATCCCCCATAGAAGAAGATATGATTCTCACAACCCCTTCTTTCCCCCTTAGCCTCTTTCTTCATCCCCACATTTCTATCCATATTTTTTCCTTAAGTTATGGCACTCTCCACAACCCATCTAACTAATTCCCTAGACCTACTCTTTTATTTATCCACCTAATTCTCTATGAAGCTCACACCACTTTCCTCTAAGGTCCCAATCTCCTCCATTATTTATTTTTTAACTCCTTTGCATTCATAATCCAAATAATCTTCCATCATGGTGCAATCACCCTCCATCCTATTCCATAGGCTCCTAAAATTTTCTCCTTCCACCCTCACGCTTAATCTACTTGCATCTAGAGGAACTATGTTTTCTATTTCATAGTAGAAAGTGACCATTCCAATTATGCTACTTCAAGGACTCCCCTTTTCAAGGGAAAAATTTAGTCAACAAAGTAATACCATGAATAGATGGATGTAGTGAGAAGGTCCTGAGAGGCCCAGATGGAGAAGAAGAGGGTAAAACAATTCAAATACCTAGTATTTACTAACTTGTAGTCATTATTTAACCCTACATATCAATCCCTCATGATTATTTGCATGGCCCCTTAATTAGTCAAGCCTTAAGATTAGATGTAGCTAGGGGACTACATAATGCAAGCTGTCAACCTCAACCTCAACCAAGTAAAACACAATGATAGGGTCAAGCTAATGGAGAAAATGTAGAATTCTATCACTATAGACTACATCAAAGTGACCCAATAACTAGAGAAGACTAAGATGGAACTCACCAAGGTGAAGGATATAGTTGACCATTTCAACACTAAGGTAAAAGTGAAATATGTGGAGCTCAACAAATTGAGTTCTAACCTTCATAGCCACATCTCTAATGAGAGATCATAAGTACAATCCAAACTATGACCAATTATATAATCCAAGTTATAAGACAAGTTAAAATAAATTATATAAACCAATTAGAATCTCTTAGATTATAATTGGGCATATATATAACTACAATAGTAGGCATAATATGAGTCCTCAATCAAGGACTAGGAAATCATGCAGTTGAAGAATGACCTTTCCACCCACTCCTAGACCATAGAGATCTTCCTAATGATTCAACATCTATATGTGTCCTACTGGGAGGGGATTAAAGGAGAAATCATAAACCTAAAGCTAACCCTCACTTTCATTATAGATTTATAGAAGCTGAGCTCCCAAGTAAGCATGTTTTTTAACTAGGTCATTACCTTCATTACCTCTAAGGTATAAGATGCGCAAATCCTCATCTAAAATATTTACAAAACTTTTTAAAAAAACACTATAGGTAGTGAGGGTGGCTCACTAGAGGTAAGTAGAAGAAAAATTTAATGAATTTCTAGGCTACAATAAGGTATTTACCAAGTGTAAGGCATTCTTTAGTGCCTTAAAAAAAAGTGGTCCAAGATAGATGGGGACACATTGAATAACTGGTCTAATTATGACTCCCTCCCCATTCTTGGTGGATAATGGTGTCCTACCAAAGGACCAAATCAAAGCACAACTAGAGTAGAAATAAAATGACCAAACCATGTTTATGACTCTTGATCAATCACATAGTGTCTTCAAAGTGGATAAAATATTATGGCCACTCACCCACCTAGAATTCCAAATATTGGTGGTAGTACAAGGTTTGGGTAACATCTCCTTCAAGGATATTATTGACCTAGATAGATCCTTTGAGGCTCTCAAGAAAAAGGCCCAACCCAAAGATAAAGAGTGGGTGCCCTTGTAGATGGCTCTTCAAATGTTGTAAGTTCACATACCTTCCTCTTATTTTAAAATTTTTTCCTCGAATGGTCTATGTACCAAAGTTTTGGGTTCTCTCATATGTAGGTAGATATACTTATGAGTCATTAAGAAATGTGGATTAGAATTGAGATAACTTGACATATCTAGTAGTTATATTCCATCATTTTCCTTTCTTGGGGACCCCTTTTTATATATTTTTCCTAAGTATTGGCCTCCCTCTACTTCTGACACATGGTATTCTAGTGCTTCATTAGCATGAATAAGACCTTAGTTCATCTTGGAGTAGTTCCATCTTGACACATGGTAACCCAATGCTCATCTGAGGATATATTTTTTTTAGAAATCTAAGCAGTGTCATTGGCTAATAGGGTGATGGGCAAGAACCACTGAGTAGTGATCAAATGAAACATAGTTTCTCCATATGGTTCCTTCATGATTTTTTTCAAGAAAGTGCCCAACTTGCCCCTAAAGAAGTGTCTTCTCAACATGTGTGATCATAGTGCTTATCCAAGAGAATATTATTTTTGATAGGCCTTCAACCAATGCCATTTGTTGACAAATAAATGAATGGGACCCATCATGTGGTTACAAATAAAAATAGATGAGATTTTCATGTGATACCATAGGGCTTATAAAAAGAAAAGTTTTCTTATCAGAGCTAGGATTCACACCATTAGCCAAGGTAAGCAAATCTTTGTCCCTAATGGTATATCAGAGGTAGCCCCAAAGATGGAAACATGGCATCACTACACTCTTTCTAATAATCATGGCCATAAAATGACAATATAGTTGCACCATATGTAGGATCTAGAGGACAACTGCACTCATGATCTTAAGTACTTCATTTAGTTGTAACAACATCATCATTGGCATGATGTTAGGATTTCCAAATGTCATTCTCATAAGAATACACTTTGCCTATATATATTGGGATCATCCCTTTTGGAAGGGGTTAGTTATCATTTACTTTGTATTTTTCCAATTTGGAAAAAAACTATTTATAATAGAATAGGAGTAGCAATAGCTAGCAAATATTCATTCTATGACTTTAGCAGGTACCCCTCATAAGTGTGATTGGATGTTTTTTATTGTGCCCTTGAGGCCTATTATATTTTATTCTCCATATAACAATGAAGAGGATGTGGTGTTCTATGTTTATTTAAGTGAAGAGATATCACTTATTTTCATTACCTTTCTTCTGCTTCTATAATATTAATCCTTGCTTGCATCATAGACTTTAATGCATGTTTCATGCTCCTTTATAGTCTATAGTATTTTGGGATTCAATATTTTTTATGAAATTATAGATTAATGCTTTAAATATCTTTTTAAATCACTTTAGCTATTTTTATTTCAACATTTCTCTCTTATCCCTTTTCATCCCTAATATCAATTGAAGATCCAACTTTTAAAACCCCAAGGGTTACTTTACAGACTACAATTCATTCCCATGCCTCTAAAGCTTACCATAGAGGTTGTTTAATATGAAGTGATATTTTTAGGAATCAATAGGATATAATATTATAATGTGTCCTACATTATAAAAACAATAATAGACAACCTTATTTATACTTTTTGATTGATGATTCCTTTCATAATCCCATGCATATTCATTTTAAGAGAATATTCTACACTCTCTTGCTCTATACCAAATTGATTGCATGAAAAATAGTAACCATTGAATGAATTATCATATCTCATAGCATTAAGTTTTTTTATCAGTCTCTTTATGTTAACATTTTTGTCTTCATTAGCTTTCTCCTTGACTTGAGTTTCCTCCTTTTGGTCTTCTTTTAAAATTATACTTGTCTTATCTTTTGACTACTTGGGATGTTGTCTAGAGCATCATTACTCTTTTCAAACTTCATAAAGGTCTTTAATTTTTTAGATTTTTGATCTAATTTATCTTTCAATAATTTCATTTTAGTTATATACCTAGTCATTCTTCCTCTTTAGCCTATAGGCTTACAGTGACTATCTCGATCTATGCTTCAATATGATTGATGATCTCATGATACTCCTGGGATGTGTTACTTAGTCTCACTTCAAAAAAACCAATTTAATCTTAATAATCCTTAACTAATTATCTTAGTTTATGATTCTTACTTCTTTGGAACTTCAACTCCTCTAGAGAACTCACCAATTTTGCCTCAAGGTTCACTTCAGCCTCTTTTTCATTTAATTTTTAATCATCCAAAAGGCATTTACCTTTTGAACAACCTTTATTGTCTATTTATATATCCATGAATAAGGTTTCTTTTTTTTCATGTTCATGTTCATTATTTTCATCATGACTATCATATGTGCTTGTGTCACTTACATTAGATGATTTATTATCTTCTTTGGTATAGATATTTCTCTTATTATTAAATGACCCTTTCCTACCTTCATACTTCCTAATTTTATTTTTTTTTCAAGATTATATACCTTCTTATCATCTCTATGATTTTCATCATGTTCTAAATCATTCTTAGTCTTATCCTTGTTAGTACATTTAGATGCAAAGTGACCAATCTTACCACAATTGAAACATTTGAAAGGTAACTTAACCTTGTACTTACTAGTTCCAAACCTCAATTTCCTAGCAAACATGGCTATTGTTTCATCATCATCAACATATAAACATACCTAATCCTTGACCTTATTGGATTTTGAGTTCTTCTCATCTTTTAATTCTACTTCCGTCTTGGGAGGTCTTCCTTAATTTCTTTTCATCTCATAGGTAATCAAGATATCATAAATCCCATCCATCTCTAGCTTGTCCAAATCTTACATCTCTTCTACTATATACACCTTAAAATCAAACTTAAGATTTAGTAATCCTAATACATTTTGAATAGCTATAAATTATTTCACTTATTCTCCTAATACTCTAATGACATTGATAACTTCATCAACCCTTAACATGTAGAATGCAATGCTTTCATCTTCCTTCATACTCAGAATTTCAAACTACCTTTTGTGACTCTACAATTTATCCATATTCACCTTGGTATATCCTTCATATATAGTCTTTAAATCAACCCATATTACCTTGGCTGACTCATAGTGCATCACCTTCACAAACTCTACCTCTGATAGGCCACATAAAATGGTATTCATTACCTTAGAATTTATTCACTTTCCTTCTTGATTGTTGCATCAGTTGGTGGTATAGGAGATAGAGTGTATCCATCCAAAATTAACTACCATATTTCATGGCCAATTAACATTAGATATGTACTCATTTTGATGCTCCAAAAATCATAATTATTCCCATTATATAATGGATCCTTACAGGTAGAGAAACCACCTTGAGCCTGCTAACTAGCCATTATTACTTCCAAGATCTCTATCAAACTATTAGGCATAATTTAAATAACCTCCTTGAGATGTGGGTGGGTGAATCAATGTATTAAATAATTTATTTCAATTCCTCCTTATACATTAACCATCATATCATCATATAGATCAAACAATGCATATGTAATCAATTATACAAATATGAAACAAGATTACACAAGACAGCACATCATATATTTGAGAAAAAAATCAAGGGGAATAAAACTTATTAATCCATAAAAATGGAACACATCCTTATAATTCAAAATATCATAATTTGGTGAAGCACCAACTCCACATGGAACACCAACCCCAACTAGTTAAGCACTAATTCAGATAGGCTTTAACAAGTACCAACTTATAAAGAGGTAGCATACCCATAGATGAATTGACACCAACTCATCCACCTAAAACATTTAATCATCTTCATAAA
Organism: Torreya grandis; assembly: GCA_037957365.1. Lineage (NCBI taxonomy): Eukaryota > Viridiplantae > Streptophyta > Pinopsida > Cupressales > Taxaceae > Torreya > Torreya grandis. Next base: position 1,489,609 of record JARHVA010002711.1, on the reverse strand, counting down.
ATATTATTTCTCATAAAATATATTATGATCACCTTATTTATCTCTTCTCACTCTTTTATCCCTCTCAAATTACCTTCTAGGCATCTTCGCTCAAATAGACCTCTTCTTGTCTTGATTAGGTCATATGACCTTGATTTTTATACATATAAATTTTGTAAAAAAATCATCATATTTTCTATACACTATTAATATGGTCTATAATACCTTATTATTCTTAATAATGTGTTATTTCATTTGCATCCCCTCTACACACACAAGTAGGCCCAAAACTACCTTGTGTGTATACCATTCCTTGTACAAATCCCACTTAGTTGGATACTCACCATTAAAATATTAGTTTTTCCATGTAATATGTCTTAATACATCTCATAAACATGATTAAAATTGACATTTAGTCCCTATTGTCTATCATAACTCTATTAGACCTCATTTCACCTTTAGGTCTCATGGAGACCTAATTCCATTAGGTTTACTTTAGGAAACGTTACACTTTGCCTTTCTTGAAACACTTTATATTTATTCAAGAATAATATAATTTAATAATTTGATCAAAATATACCCAAATAAGCATCTTATAATGTGCATAACACTTTTTGGCACCAATCGTTTCATGAACACTCCTTGTAGCATTATTTATAATTAGGCATGTGAACCTACAGAAAATCTTCAAAATATAATTAAAGAATGTAAAAAATTTAGTCACACAACCATGATAATAAATAAAATTAAAATAAACTCCATGTAATTAAAAAAATCACCATGTGATTTATAATTCACAACTCAGAGGAAAAGGACTCAAACAATTCTTTGTAAATAGCCCACTTAGAACTATCAGAACACTCTAAAACCCAGTCATGAAAAACTTAATATTAAAAAAATAAAATAACACTTACCATGACCACTAATAATTTATAAATATCCTTTTAAAAATATATATATATACCACTATAAAATACAAAAATCATAAGGTCTAATGTCAAATATTGGTCTTGAAAACTAATCTTTTGACCTTAATACACACAGTAAATCCAAAATCAGACAAGCCATTTTGGCTTCAATATTTCAACCACTTTAATTGATTATAAAAAATTATATAAATCATTGTTAATAAAATAAATGAAAAAAAAACCCCATGTTAATTATATACTTCAACTCATAGCATAAAGCCTCAAACTCATCACTATAACGTGCTTACGTAGAACTGTTAGTTTACCTTAAAGCATAGTCATGATGACTCAGACCTCCAACACCTATGTAAACATCTTAAATGAATTATGGTATATTTATATGATCCTATGAGATAATTATACAATTATTTCATATAAATATAATACATTCAAGTGGAAAATATTGGTCTTACAAACCAATCTCATGACCTTATATCTCACTATCTCATATGAAGTAAACATGTCAACTTGTGAACAATTTTTTCACTATATTCATTGATATACAAAAATTGTAACAAAAATTAATAGGATATAAAAATACCATAAAACATATACATGCACTTTTTTTCATCACTTTATCATTATAACACATTCTTATTCATCTTTTCACTATTGTTTGGACTTCTCACTGTTTGTACCAATAGGCCTATTAGTGACTAACTTGGATGACTGATTTAGCATAGTTGAGGTCCAAAACCTATCTATAAACATTCATGAACATGAAACATGAGTCTCAAGATCCTTCTTCTATCCATTTTATTTTCTTTACCAATGCAAATTTTATTTGCTATAAAAAAATCTTCACAAATAAGCCTATGGGAGAGTTGGCTACATGATCTAATAATTTTATAGTCATTTGAGACCATTTTTGCTTGTTTTGAGATAACTATTTCACATCAGGTCCTTTTTAGGGTTTTAGAGAGGTTTACCATAGGTTTTCATGTTAACTATTGTTCATAAATGATTTCCCCTTAAATCCAAAATCAATCACTATATTTCATATCTAGGACCCTTCCCCATCTCTCCTTAATATCTTAGGTTCCCATGCAGAGGTTACACATGCCAATGAACACCTGAAAGTCCTTCTCAAGTTTGCATGCATTCATTTTGTGTACTTGAGAGACCTCAAAACCAATTTTCATGCCTTTTATTACAAACTATGACCTAAACTTTTTAAAATATGCTTAAAATAACATATCATACCTCTATCCATTATCACATATGGAAAATTCTTTTTAAAACTTATCTTCATGCCTCATTAGACCAAGCAAGGTCAAGGAGTGGTCTAGGTGCACACTTGATCTGAAGGTACTACCCCTATAAGATCACCCTAATACTCTCATGAGTGCTCTAGTCCCTTACATACATGTTTAATAAACCTCATAAAACTTATCATGCCTCTGTGCATCCATCTTACCAAGTCACCATACTCATACCTTCTCACAAGGACTTTATATTCCATGATGAGTGTCATGTCTAGGATACTTAAGCACTTTAAACTTGACAAATAACCTTGAAACACTTATAAAAGTATTTATACTTTACTTACATTATCACATAATTCTAACCAACCTCTCACAATATTGTGATTACTTATAAAACTTCACTATGCACACCTTCTTAGAGGGTCTAGATTAGGCTTCTCAAGACACCTTATACTAAAGAACTAGTGCTGAGACATGCTTACCTTAGTGATATCAAACACAAAGACTATTTATAAAATAATTTCAAACCACTATACTAGTCTCTTTCTGATCAACATTCTCTCATGTCCTCATGTAGACCTATAGCCTCATAACCATGCTTCAATGCTCACTTGACCATAATACTTCTTGTGACAAAATTGAAAACTTTAGGCTGACTTGAACCTTGACATCAACCAATATAAGATACATTAGGTTTCCTTTAAATTCTCTCTTGTCATATGGTTTTCTTGTCACATCAAGCACACAATCTCATACCTCAAAGACCACTCACCATACATCTTCACCAGATGCACCTTGAAATCAATGACATCAACCTTGACATTAATGACAACACTTCTCAACAATTTATGAGTGTGGTTATGATTGTAGTTAACCTTGGATGAACTTACAACTTGGGAATTAGTATAATATTAATCATAGTCAACATCAATAATGAAAGTAAATTCATTGGAATGTTTTATATTAGGATCAACTATTTGAGATTATATTTAAAGTTTTTGGTTTGTATATTTATGATTATATATGGTTATTAGACACTTTTATGTATTAATTATTATGTTACTTTGTATAAGATTGTGGTTGAGTCTTTCTCTTAATATGGTATTTACCTCAAGTATTTAGAGTGTGCATTAGGATTCATGAGAGTGACCAATAGGCCCATGGAACCAAAAAAACCCATTAGGATCATACAATGAGGAAGGGGTAGAAGTATATATGTATGGTTTTGATGGAGATACCAAATTCCTAATTTATTACATACTAATGGGAAGGTAAGAGTCAATTTGGATATCTAATGTATATACTCCCACTTTGGGATGGGGAGGTTTGTTTTGGGAGATATGAGTAGTGATTTCATTGGTTTTATTTTTAAAATATTCCTTTTTGGTATTTTAAGCTTTTAAAAATTTATCCATAAGGAAATATTGTAATTTTTGTTGGTCAAATCCTCTTCTAAGGCTTGAGGGGAAAATATCCTAATATTATAATGAACATGGGCTTTAAGAATGATAATTATTTTCGAAATGGTTATCATGACTCATGTTATGATCCACTTTATGTGCTAATGACTTCCATCATTTGATGAAAGTATGGGTATATTCATTTGTGAGTTGATTAATGTTACTGAATTTAATAAGGCTATTTTTAGGAAGTTCATTATGTTGGATTTCTCTAACTAGAGCATTGTCTAAACCATATAATTATGTAATGGAATTCCCAAGAAATTTAATAAATGATTTTAGTGCATATCTAACAAAGGTTTTTGATACAACTTTTATGGTAGCATATTTTTGTATTGGACCCATTTATCATAGACATTTACAAAATATTTAATACATAAGGTAGGATATTTATTCCCATCATATGTGATAGTTGGAGAAATGTTTCAAATGTTTATAGACATAATGAAGTGAGATAAAAGATCATTTTGAATATTTTGAATCATTTTTTTATAAATTTTTAGTTGGGGAACAATTTTTACTTTGGCACATTGAAGAGGATGGGGGATAAAATTTGGAGTGGGTTTATTCATATTGATTTTATAAATTTGATTATCCATTTGAAAAATGTGGTTTTACATTTGGAGCATTTGACTTCTATTAGAAGCTTGCATAAGGGTAATTTGTTGGACTATTTATGTAGTCAACTGTGTTGGATATGTAATCAAAATTTTATATGGATTAGGATTAGTATTATAGTTGGTTGGATGAGGATTATAATATAATAAAGGATTAGGTGGGGGATTTGTAACATTAGTCTTGGGAGGAAGATTTCCAATGTTGGTATTGGATTCCTAAAAATATGTAGTGGATGGGGGAATATTATTAAGAACACCATACTTATTAAAATTATATATGATATTGAATCAAGATTATTAATTATCAAGGTAATATCATCTACATTATTAGTTTGGTTTATTTCAACCATACTCCACTCGATAGATATTTAATGATGTTG
>JARHVA010002711.1:1385000-1480000 GCA_037957365.1 Torreya grandis | reverse complement strand
GCTTAACTAGTATTAGAGTAATGAAAATAACTTCAAATATAATCAAGTGATATTTGTATGGGATTACTTAATCTTATGGATGAAATATATCTTATCTCATGAAGTACCTGACTCTTGAAGGTAAGTATAAGTTAATATATTATAATCATTTCCTTATATTAAACCATTTCATACGTAATTTAATTACCAAATTTTATTTATTTATATTAATTTCCTTGGAGAGCACCATAAAATACTATCAGGAGGAAAAGAGTGACTATTTTCTTCACCAATCACTCATTTTCTTGTTGATTAAGTTAGAAATTTAGAACCTTGAAGTAGCCATGGTGAATAATGAAAATGAAGAAAGGAATGCTTAAGGTTTTGGTCTAGTCAATATTTGTAAGGATATTCCTAAGGATTAGGAAGATTATGGTGAGGAAAAACTCACCTGATTTGTAGAAAATATCAATATTAAAGGAAATAAGGGTGGAAGCTTGGTTAAAGAGAAGGTTATTAAGGAAGGTAAGACCATCAATCCTTCATTGATATGGAAAGATTAGAACCTAGAGAATAAGGATATTTTCAAGAAGGAAAGTGTTGGAAATATTGTCATTGATGTCAAAGGTCTAGCATTATTGGTGATAAAGGCCCCATTGCATTTAATGTTGTTTGTAATAAATATATCTTGGCTAATATGAGTTAATATTTATTTAATATTAATGAATATATTTTTGGTTGCATATGAGACAAAAGAAGGGCCCATGGAGAAGTTGAAGAGCCACGGGATAAAGACAAAAGAAGGATGGGATGCATTTTCCCATGAAGAGTCATCTTGGTGAATACCAAGAGTAACCAAGTGAAAACAAAAGAGTAAGGGTGCAATTTCTCATGAAGGGACACTTTAAGGAATACGAAAAGTCACCAAGATGAGGATAAAAGATGGAAGGACGTTTTTGGTCATGAAGGGTCATCACATGACTTTTCAAAGGCTTGAATATGAAGGGTCATACAAGATTGGTGCCATTTTCCATGAGGATTGAAGGGTCATAAAGGGGGAATGCCAAAGGTCATTTGGAAAGCTATAAATAAAGGCTTGAGAAGCCATTTGTAATATGAGTGTGAGAGGTTGATTTGATATTGTAATATCTAGCTTAGAAGATCAATTGTTAGAGATGAATATGATTTGTATTTGTTATATCTAGCTTAGAAGAGCAAAGGTGAGAGAGAGAGGAAGGAGATGTTGTATTGATCTATCATTTGTTGAGATAACAACATTGAGAGATAGGCGTGTGGTATACACAAAGGGGTTGGTGCTCCTATGGGTTGGTGCTCATGAATTATTGTTGGGTTGGTGCTCGACAAAGGGGTTGGTGCTCATGAATAGTAGCTGGGTTGGTGCTCGGCAAAGGGGTTTGAAGCTCCCGTGGGTTGGTGCTCATGAATTGTAGCTGAGGTTGGTACTCGGCAAAGGGGTATGGTGCTCCTGTGGGTTGTTTCTCATGAATATACTTGAGATTTTTATCCATGTTTTTTTTGACATTAGGTTTCCACATTATATCTGGTGTCTCTCTTTATCTTGTGTGATGTTTATTGTTTGAGTTTTATTGCATATCTTGAATGTTTGATTAAGTGGAATTTGATAAAGGGAAATGTTTATAAGATATATAATATACTAATTCACCCCCCCTCTTAGTATATTCCATGCTTAACAATTGGTATTAGAGTAGGTTCCTTTTTGAAAAGTTTTACAGCTTGAAGGTAGATCGGGAAAGCATGATGGCTGGGTCATAGGAAGGATTTTCTACAAATAAGGAACCTTTGTTTGATGGGATGAATTATGATTTTTGGAGCATGATAATGAAGGTTTATTTGATGGCCCTTGGATTTGACATATATAAATCAGTGGTGGAGGAATATGAAGAGCCACAGACATCTATAATTACTCTAGCAGAAAAGAAGGCAAGTGAATGTAATGCTAAAGCTTTAAATGTTATTTTATGTGGTTTATGTGAAAATAAATTTGTTAAAGTTATGTAATGTAAATCTGCTCATGAAACTTGGGTAAAACTTGAGAATATTTACAAAGGTGATGGAAAGGTTTAGTAAGCTAAGCTGCAGACTTTTAAAAGGCAGTTTGAAAGTTTGAAGATGGAAGAAGAAGAAGATATAGCAAGTTATCTTTTGTGAGTTGATCAAGTTGTAAATCAGATTCAAGGTCTTGGAGAAACATTGGATGAGTCAATGGTGGTGCAAAAGGTTTTGAGATCTCTACCAATGAGATATGATGCAAAGGTTTCAACAATTAAGGAGATGAAGAATTTAGCCAAGCTAAAGATGGATGAGCTTCATGGTATTCTCACGGCATATGAGATGTGGATAGAACAAGATAAACCCTCAAAGAGAGAAGTGGCTTTCAAGACATCAAAGAAGGAGAAAGCTAAGATTCAAGAATTAAGTGGTAGTTCTAGTGATGATGAAGATGACAATGGAGCACTTTTCATTAGCAAGCCGAAAAGAGGAACAGGTAAATATCAAGGAAAATTACCTTTTAAATGTTTTAATTATGGAAAGATTGGACATTTTTTAGCTAGATGCCCAGATAAAGTTAAAGATGATGACGAAGAAAAGCCTACATACAAGAAGAATTTCAAAGGCAAATCTAAGTAGGGATTTGAGAAAAAGAAACTGTATTCTAAGGATCCTAGTTTAGGCAAAGATAGTGGAGTCAGTGATTCAGAAGAAGAAGAGATTCTATTCATGGCCATACATGAAGGTGATCAAGAAGAAGAAGAGGAGGAAGTTGAAGTGAATATGGAAGGAGAGCTCATTTGTGCCTTAGAAGAGTTAGAAGCTGTTCAGAAGAAGAATTGAAGATTAAAGCACTAGATCGAGAAAAATGAACAAGAGTCAAAGGAAATGATTGAAGATCTACAAGCACACTTTAAAGAAGCCAAGAAGAATGAATAAGATCTCACAACACATCTAGAAATAGCAAAAAAAGATTGTGAAAGGTATGTTATTGAAATTGCCTCTTTAAAAGAAGATATTAAGAAAGTAGTTAGTGATAAAGTAATCAGTGATTCAAAATTTGAAGATAGCACTAACATGTTGAATAAGATATTGGAAAGTTAAAAAGCATATTTAGATAAGACAAGGATTAGTTTTGAAAAGAAAAATAGATATGCTAAAGCTCTTACACAAGAGGAAACAAAAAGGGGAGAAGTGAATAATATAGAGGACATTCCAAACAAAGAAGGTTGAAAGGAACAAAGCTACAAAAGGTAATCAAGTCAGAGATATATAAATACATCTTATTTTTATGGCTATTGTTTTTATTGTAATGGATATGGTCACAAGAAATTAGAATGTAGAAAAAGAGCTAACAATTTCAGAAATAAGGAGAAGGAAAGTCAAGTAGATTCAAGTAGAAGCCACAACTCTTTTGCTCCTCTATCAAGCTTTGATGAAGAGACCATAGTGTGCTACAAGTGCAACAACTTTAGACACATATCTCGGTATTATAGAAGTGTGTTTGGGTCAGTTCAGAAGGATCAGAGTTTCAAAGCTCCATTCATCAAGAAGAAAGATCAGAGTGTCAAAGCTCCATTCATTAGGAAGAAGGTTTAGACATGTTCATGGCAGAAGAAACAACCTGAAGATTCTATGATGGTCCAGATAGCTCTGCATGTGAGAGGTAAAGATCAGCCATGGTTAATTAATAGCAGATGTTCGAGGCATATGATAGGTGATAAAAGTAAGTTCATTACTCTAAAGAAGATAAATGGTGGTATAGTGAGATTTAGAGATAAAACCACTGCCAGGATAGCAGGAAAAGGTAATTTGAGTTTGGATTATGGCAGAACCAAAGCTAAGAATGTTTGTAAGCATAATCTATTAAGTGTAAGTCAAATATGTGATGAAGGATGCACCTTAAAGTTTCATGCAAAAGGTTGTGAGGTTAGAATAAAATATTCAAATGAGTTGATTGCAGATTCTCAAAGGACAGGTAAAGATTTATATGCATTATCAGATATCTTCTCAAAGGTACAATCAAAGGACACATTCAAAGATCTACAAGAGGAGTTGGGAGTAATTTATTTTAATTCCTACCATTGATGTTCAGCATCATTTGAGGGGGAACTAAATGTGAGCTCCAGGTAGGCCCTTTTCCATTGATGTCAAGGGGGGAGAATAACAGGTACAAGTACAAGTGCAAAAAATAGGTACAGGGAATAGGTACAGGTTGCTACAATAAGGGGAAGTTACTGTATGTTTTCAGATGATGGTATGTGCAAGTAATAAGATGTGGTAGTTTCAAGATTGAGGTTGCCATCAATGACAAAGGGGGATAATGTTGGAAATATTGTCATTGATGTCAAAGGTCTAGCATTATTGGTGATAAAGGCCCCATTGCATTTAATGTTGTTTGTAATAAATATATCTTGGCTAATATGAGTTAATATTTATTTAATATTAATGAATATATTTTTGGTTGCATATGAGACAAAAGAAGGGCCCATGGAGAAGTTGAAGAGCCACGGGATAAAGACAAAAGAAGGATGGGACACATTTTCCCATGAAGAGTCATCTTGGGGAATACCAAGAGTCACCAAGTGAAGACAAAAGAGTAAGGGCACAATTTCTCATGAAGGGACACTTTAAGGAATACAAAAAGTCATCAAGATGAGGACAAAAGATGGAAGGACGTTTTTGGTCATGAAGGGTCACCACATGACTTTTCAAAGGCTTGAATATGAAGGGTCATACAGGATTGGTGCCATTTTCCATGAGGATTGAAGGGTCATAAAGGGGGAATGCCAAAGGTCATTTGGAAAGCTATAAATAAAGGCTTGAGAAGCCATTTGTAATATGAGTGTGAGAGGTTGATTTGATATTGTAATATCTAGCTTAGAAGAGCAATTTTCAGAGATGAATATGATTTGTATTTGTTATATCTAGCTTAGAAGAGCAAAGGTGAGAGAGAGGAAGGAGATGTTGTATTGATCTATTGTTTGTTGAGATAGCAACATTAAGAGATAGGTGTGTGGTATACACAAAGGGGTTAGTGCTCCTGTGGGTTAGTGCTCATGAATTGTTGCTGGGTTGGTGCTCGGCAAAGGGTTTGGTGCTCTTGTGGGTTGGTGCTCGGCAAAGGGGTTTGAAGCTCCTGTGGGTTGGTGCTCACGAATTATAGCTGAGGTTGGTACTCAGCAAAGGGGTATGGTGCTCTTGTGGGTTGTTTCTCATGGATATACTTGAGATTGTTCTCTATGGTTTTTCCCACATTGGGTTTCCACGTTATATCTGTTGTCTTTCTCTATCTTGTGTGATGTTTATTGTTTGAGTTTTCTTGCATATCTTGAATGTTTGATTAAGTGGAATTTGATAAAGGGAAAGTTTTATAAGATATATAATATACTGATTCACCCCCCCCTCTCAGTATATTTTGTGCTTAATAGAAAGTAATCCAGGGACCAAAATGAATGGAATTTCACAAGTGAAGCCTCTCACCTTTGATAGAGTGAGTAAAAATTAGCAAACTCTATAATATCAACTCAATGTTTTTAAATAACTAGTCAGATATTTGAAAAATTCTAAGAAAAATATCTATGATCTCCATGTAAAAATATAGGAAAAGGGTAGAGTATCCAAACAATATTTATTGTATTTAAAACATGAAATTAGATAGATAAAAAAAGATATTGCTAATTAGGCCTTTAAATCATAGAAGGTTAAAGATAAAATGGGAAAATTAAGGATATAAATAAGGAAATCACCAAGGAAATTAATATCAATCCTAAAGAAACCAAGAGATAAAATATCCAATGGGGATTATCTAGATGGTCTAAGCAAATGTACCAAGGGGAAAATAAGATAACTAAAGACAAAACCATATGAGATCAAGATGACATTATGTATACCATGGTTTAGGCACTTATAGAAGAAATGGAACATGATAACTAATTTGATGATATAGATTAAATATAAGGTTGGTATTTTGATTTTTAGTTGCTAAAGGTTAGGGTATTTTTTGTTTATGTTTTGATAACGTAATGTGGCCCTTGTAACTATTTATTTAAGGTCTTATGTCATGGATTTTTTAATTGGAACTATATTGTATATCTTTTGGATGTAAACTTAGGTTATGAGATCCTCTTAAAACCCTTTTATTTACCACCATCTAAAAAAAAACCTAAAATATATTGAGTAGTGATATAGGTATACTTAAATCCAAGGATAACACTTTTAGTAGTGATGATCATTCCCAAATGCCCTCTTGAATGAAATTATATGTATATGGGTAGACACTATAATCTAGTAATTAATACTTATAAATGTTAGTTATGACTTATCTTCACCCTAAATGAGTTTTATGTACACACATGAATCTCATTCATCATTCTCTCACATGCACACACCTTTTATAAATCTAACCCTCCCAGGTTTCTCTTAGTCACCTACAAGAAATTTTAGGGTATGTATAAAAATCATTGGTTTTCTTACTAAAACTTATCAAAATCATAATATTAGTGTTCCTATCTCATGAAAAATAACATCAAAATCATAAAATATCATTTGATAGTAGTGTCTAAGTCAAATGGTTTCATCCTACATTAACAAATGGTCATATTCTAAATTCAAAACATTCTTGTGAGGTAGTGCATACATTTTTCATGTAAATGGCATGAGAAATCATCTAAAAATCTTTGTATGAATAAAAAAAAATGTATATGTCCATCATTGATATAAAATTTATCTAACAAGCACTTATCAAGCATGCTCAAACACTTACTCATTCAAGATGATTACCTTATTATTATGAATTCAACAATTAGTTACTAGGATCAGGTATTATCCAATTACTAATAACTTAATATTCAAGATAAATATGCCTATTTCTAAGTATCAAGGGATAGATTATAAGTTGCATTCAAGGAACATTATTTCACACATTCACCTAAGAAGGAAAAATACATTCAATTTGATTTCCATATTCAAAGAATTGGATATTTAGGTAGTAATCAACCATTAAATTAGGATTGGTTGGTGATATACCAACCCATATTTCATGCACTTTTATAGCCTTAAGTCTATTATCTCAACTAGACCTAGGATTTTAAGTGAAAAATATATATTTATAGGAGTTGCACAAATAATTAGGCCTAAGGATCACAATAGAGATAAAGTACAATAAATCACACATACCTATATAAAAAATTAGAGGTAAATTAGATAGAGACAAAAAAATCAGACATAGAACACATCATTATATGATAGTGACCAAAGTTGTTATTAGTATCTTACCACACCCACAAATATAGTTCTTGATTTTAGAGACTCACGATATAATTTATACATTTACTAGCACCTTTATATAGTTATAGTTTTAAAATTACATTAAACTATTAAGTATCTTTTTTTTTTTTTTACTTTTTATATTTTAAAAATTTTAGTGCCAAATTAGTTGTTTTTTTTTTACATTCAAATTTGTACATTATTATATATATTTGTAATCTAAATTCATTTCCACAATTTTATCTAATTAAGGGATAATAGACCACATTAATTTAAAAACAAATAAAATATGTTGGTGAACCTTAATATTATATTGGGCATAGCCAGACCCTAGGTTACCCTTAGAATTTTCTCTTCCATTTTAAGGGTTTTAGATTTTTTTTTATATAAATCTTATTTTGGATATTTGATTTTCCTTTATACATAAATTACACATGGTTATAATGTGTGTACATAGTTTTGAATTTTTTTACTTAATCTATGATTTCAATATTTACAGGTTTCTTTCCTTTGACATGAAAATATTTTAGCAAACATTTAGTTACATAGATCCAATCTATGTATACTAATATGGAAAAAATATTTTATGATAAATTAGACATTTTTTAATTCACATTGTTATAATATTAAATCTAATTTTATTCCTTTTTACCCATTAAATGTAATGCATGACTAATTTTATTGCTCCTTCCCTATAATTAAAAAATGTATCAACTATCATCCCACCCTCATTATTTTCCCATGGCTTATATTGGATTCCATGCTTCATATTGTCACTACCTGAAGAGGTTAGGTGTCTAACCATCCATGAAATAATGGAAATATTTAGCATGTTCTTCCTCAACCCACCTTATCTCCCATGAGATAATTAGATCAACCCAAAGAGTATAAAATTATTGATCAACTAAATTAAACCCATGTTAATATCTATATCCTTGAACTATTAGAGAAATTAGAAGGACATTATATGTGACATCACATGATACCACTCTTCCTATTGATACATAGCTAACATATTTTTATTATATCATGAATACATTAAAAGATAAATGAAAATTTATTACATTTTACAAGGAAGACTTATCTTAGTGACATAATAAATAAAAATCTCCCATTATTTCTTCATGTTCAAGATCAAACATAATCAGTAAATCATGTGTTGATAGATAATGGATTAAGAATAAATATATAAAACATATATATCTTACAAAATTTGGGTAGTAATATGCATTGTATTTAAAAATAAGATCAAAATATTCAATAATTTGATAACATTCCATGCTAGGAACCTAGGCCAATCTCATTGGATTTGAAATTAGGACCCAAAATAGTCCCTACTTTATTTTAGATGTTATTTAATCATATATATTATAATTTAATTCTGGGTTGACCTTGTATATATAGTATGGAGGAAGTTATATACATATTACATTGATGTGTAAATTTCATGCATGATGGTTATTTGTATAATTTTCTTGTAGATGAATATCATTTACAATATTTTAAAGTGACACAATCTACTAATCAAATTCAATCCCATTTTGGTGATTATTCTATAGTAAGATTATCAAAACCCATCCCATTATAAAAATGCACACATATGAGGTGGGTGAATTAAGTCAAGTAAATTATAAGTAATTAGATGTCAACATTAATGAAAATAAAAATGACATGCCACATAATTTACCATAGATCAAAAAGTGATAATTTAAAATATCCCTCTTTTGGTCAATTTTGAAGATCCTAATTACATAGTTATAGATTAGTATGATAGCGATGATGATAATTATATGTAATTTATCATTTGTGTAAGATAAATTTAAATCCTATTAATCTATAAGAGTAAGTCTCTCATAATATATTTAAAACTATTAGTCCTATAGAGTACCAAGATAATTCATATATAAAGAATATTGATAATTTGAAGGATCTTACTCAACCACCTTCCATAGGGGGAAATGAAAGGCATCAATGTTAGATCATTAGTATAATACAAATGAAAATATTAATTTCAATGTTATTTTAGACCTTTACTCTAATATGATATAATAAACATTAATATATTTTTTTTAAGTCAAGTATGACTCAGGAACAAGAGAAATTATACATTTCAAAATACAACATAGTTTTTAGGCATAATTCATTGAATAATGAGTAATTTTTAGGGACAAAAAATGTTAGAAAAATATAAGTGATAAGTATTTAAAAAAACTAATTATTGTCCTATGAATGTTACTTGACAATCACATATTTTAGTTAAAAAAAAATAGACATAGATATATGAGACATTTATCACGCTAGGAAGGCCAATCCTATTGTGTTTACCATATGATCATTAGGCATGGAACATATAGGTTTATAGAATTACAATAGAAACCAAAAGTACAAGAATAAAGGAATTAAATCCATTTAAAAACTAAAGGGGAAATTTTCACCTGTTTTGAAGTAGCTAAAAATACAAATAAAAGTTTCAAGTGTTTGAGACAATATATATTGACTACTAATTTATTTATTGAGGGGAATATCAGAATCACATAAAAATTGATGAGAGTGGAAACCAAATAACATGAATTATATCATTATTAAAATATTTGGGATATAAAATTAATCAATTAAAACATACTTTACCATGTTTGGATCAACATGACATATCACCTTTCCAATTTGTTGTAGACTAACAATGTTTGATACATGCATATGGGTAATAAACCCTGCTAATAAGTTAAAAATAACATTGGGAAAGAATTGGTTAGAACATATTCAAGATTTAATGGATAAAGTAAATCATATAAAAATATTCTCATATAAAGGACATACAATTAGGATGCCACTTTATAATATAAAAAAATATTGAGAGGCATCCCCTACAAAAAGATATCCTAATAGAATATATAGTCAATAATTAACTTAAAAAGACATTCTTTTATACAACCACCAAGAAAATTATTAAGAAAAGGATAAACCATATGTCAATAATTTTTTTTGTTAGATTGTGATGACCTATGATAATTTATAAAAATATTCCAAAAATACCAACAAAATAAATAATATGAAAATATTCAAAAAATAAAAACTCGGGACCTAAACATGACATGATTATAAGTTATATTTTTTATATATGTGATTTAATATTTTAGGGGTTTAAATAAGTAATTATTATGTTTGGTGAAATGGATTATATGCCTAAAGATACTAATTTGTTATGATTTTAACATTGTTTGACTTTTTATAAACAATAAATAAGGATAAATAGAGACTTATCTAAAAATTGACTATCATAGATGATATGGGTTCTAGAATTTCAGATTAGAGCAATAGTCTATGTCATTAACAAAATTTTAATTTTCATTTATTTACTAAAAACTAATGCCCAATTTAGATAATATCACCATCTATGTGTAGTGTCCTAAATGTGGTACTAATGTCCCCTTTATGGGACTGTTCTTGTTTTTAGGGTGAACCTATATTTTTATGTCTTATTCCTGCATGACCAAAACCTATAGCTCTATATTATGATTGAAAAACTTGATTTGATGTGAAAAACCTAATATAATTTAAATTATGGCATTAAAATTAATTTTGAGTGTGTTAGTAGGATGGACTAGACATCCTCAACACCCTATTGTGTAGATAGTTGCCTACATACCAATACTCTGAGGAGGGATCAAGTTTGATGTAGTTGTCCCACCTAGGGTTTGATGTATGTGCAAGTGAATTATATAATGAGAGTGGAATTATATTACTTGAATGTGATTTATAATCAATATTCTTGAAAACTAGACTTAAGGCTGATGTAGATGGTATAATGCAGAAATTAGGGAAGAATAGGGATCAAATACCTTGATTTTGCACAACTTTGTCTTTGGTTTGAATATTTTTTGCATCTATTTTCCATATAATGAATAAAGGTGGATTAGACTTGTATTTATTGGGTTCTATTTCTTGTATAGATAATAAAATGAGCTTAGTTCAACCTTAAAAGGGGTACATGTTTAAAAAATTATCCATTAGGAAGAGTTAGGATTAAGGACAATAACACCCAATTGGGGACATTAGCATCATGTGGATGTAATATCCAAAATTTGGCACTAATGTCCACTTGGTATAATATTGAACAAGTTGGGTTGGGATCTAGGAAGACAATTTTGGGACTATGTTAAGACTAGTTGTTGGTGATTATGGTCTACTAAATGACTAGAAATGTAAGTCTAATGCTCAAAGATAGGAATATGGCTAGCCTAGGGATAGGTTGACTCAAGCGACCCTCTTAGAATCCAATTACCACTTTTAGGTGATTACATTTACCCTAATTTATGCTAGTAATATATAAAAGAGAAATGATTGGTATAAAGGAAAAATAAGCATACTAGTTTGAATGATTTGGAATGTCCTAAAGCTAGGGCTACTAGACAATAGCACCCTATAATGGATAGTATCACCATGTGGCACTAGTGTCCCAATCTAGGTGATAATGAATACCTAGTCTAATTTTTGTGTGATCTAAATTGATTGCTAAGTCTATATATTCTATTTTGTGTCTTCCCTAAATGTGATACATGAAACTAAGCTTATGTATTGAAATGTATCTATGAAAAGTAATGTATGATCCTGACCTCTTTGAAAACCCTTGTAAATGCCTCATATTTTGAGGGTAGTTGTGAAAATTGTGTAAGAATTGCCCTTTAAATAAGTAAATCTATAAAATATGTTATCTAGAGCATGTGCATGATATTCTAATATATTGTAAAACATAACATCAAAATGTAAATCTATCTAATCATAAGTAGGAAATGTACGATGTATGTTGTAATATAGCATTACAAAAGGGTATTAGGATATATGTAATTAATATATCATAATATTAAAATCTAAGTAACTACATAGGGGGATGTGGAATGATATCCATTAAGGTTCCCAAGTAGGAAGGGTAGATGCATGAGATCCCTCATGACATCAAAACTAGTGTGCATGTGGAACAAAAAAATACAAGTGTCATAGTTTAGAAGCATAAAAGAAATAAAACATACAAACACATAAGGAACATAAAAGGTAGGCTAAGGGGACACAATATAAGGGACATGGGCACATGTCACCAAATCTAAGAATGGATGCATACAAGGAAATGTTTAAATGTTCACACACACAAATAATAAGTAATTTTGGGTAGATCTACATAGAAGGACATGTTTAAATGTTCACATATAGAATCATGAAAGAGTACACACAAGGTACATAGGTGCATGTCTAAGGCATACAAATAGAAAAGTGGCAAAGAATATGAACAACAATGGCATATTCAAATTGTTTTGAAAATGGAAGAAGCATAGGAACACAATCAAATATAATCTAGGAACTAGAAATGAAAGCATATATAATTATGTATTAAAAATCTATGTAGATTCTAGGATGCATATATACTAAGTCTAACTAGGGATATTTGGAAAAATATAATCAATAAATAATAATGATCAATATCAAAATAAATCAATGTGTAAACTGGAATGTATAATGTGTAAAGAAAAAACTTGGTAGTATTAATTATGTATGAGACGTCCCCAAGTGGGAAAAAGTTTCAAATTTATAAACTTTAATTGATGTAAATGGCCCTAAAGGGTGGATGATATCTAGTCTAGATCAATATAGTGGATCAAGGTCCTTTTTACAATCTACAAGTGCTTGATAAGAATAAGTGAAGCATATGTGTTTGATAAAACTAACTATACTATGATAGATACTAATATTTAATATCTATCAAGTAGTATAAATTTAAACATAACAATGCATATAATCTATAAAATTTTGTATTTTTGAAATATTTTAATGTTTTTGTATTTTGACATGTTATATTGTTTTTATGTTTTCTAAGCATAAGCTATGTATATGCAAATAAAAATAAAATATATACAAGGAGTGACAGAGAGAAGGAAGTATGTACAAGAGTAAGAACCATACTAACTAATGAGTCTCATGGGAGAAATGCTATCATTGTGGCATGTGTCAAAACTAGGAATGACAATATCTCATGTAGTGTGATTGTTATATTATAGTTGAATGTTATTATAGTAGGAATTTTTGTATTATTCCTCATCAAAATCATAATATTGTTCCACATCATATTAATAATAACCTAGTGTGATATGAGGAATTTTCTCATACTATGGAGTTGACCTTTTTGAATTGTGATTTGGCATATTGATTTTGATTTTTCCCTTTGAAATTGTGCTTATTGTAGACACATGGTGTTATGAAGTCTCTTTTTCTTGAAAACCCATTTTGAAAATGCTTGTTGGTTGAGCATGATTTTGAATTTGTAACTTAAAATATTGTTCTTTCTATAACATTTCCTATGTATCTAGATGTTTTACATTGATAAACTGTATCTATGATTGATGTGCCTTAATATTTTCAATGAATCCCAAACCTTTTAACCAATTTTATTAACTTCTAGAATAGGAAAAGTGATGCCTTGGTCCTATTTACCCAAACCTTGACCATTATAATCATATTTTTGTAGATACTTTTGACCAAACACACACCATATTTAATGTTGAGCCTCCTTTTAGAGAGGTATCTTTGCTTGATTTATATGTGCTTGTTATACCATTTCTTATTGTTACTATGATTTTTGAACCTTTTATTTTCTAAGTTATGCTTTGGTAACCATTTTTGTACTATTATAAATTTGGCCCTTTTTAAATTGGTATATATGTCATTTTATGTTGTGTGGATTAAGTTTCACTATGTGAGTCATTTGTATCCATTATCTATTATATTTTCCTTTTCAGTGCTAAACATGAATCAGTGTGGTGCCCATGCATTCTATGATATGCACAAAAATATATGGATCTCCTCATTGGGTTTAAATGAGGTAGGGTGACCAACTTAGATTTAATAATTTCCCTTAGTATCTCACTAAATCTCTGATTTCACCTTTGAATGATTTTTTATTCACTAGTTGTAGATGTACTTTGTTATGATTTCATGTTCTGATATGTAACATTATTTATCATAAATTGACTAGCTGAAGATGTATAAAAATGTTTACACTATTTTGCCCTAGAGGAATTTGTATTATATTTTTTTGGTCCAGTGTTTTAATATTTTCATGTAGTAGTTGATTTTGATTTTTTAAACCTATAATTATCTTGCTCATACTGCTAAGTTGATCACATAGATGTTGACAAGTTTGACCTCATAGGTCAAACTATCACCCCTATCATTCAAAACTTTTCTTGTCATGTTTTTTTCCCTATTAATTGGTATGTTGGTCTTATAATGTCCTTTAAATTGTCATCCAAAAACCTATTTAGTAGAGTTTAAGGTAGTTTTGATGAAATTAAGGTTTTGATCATCATGGCCATGTGTTTATCTAGCTACGTTTTGACCTATTGTAGGTTGTTTCAAGAGATTAAAAGAGTTTATAAAATCATAAGAGGTCTTATCTATTGTTTCAAAGTAATATCATTTTGTATAATTGATCAAACAAGTTGGTGACATGTTTGATTAACTTTATGATGTAGTTTACTACATTTAGGGTCATTTTATGGGTTCTGGAGCAGCTTTTACATGTAATTGGAAGTGTAATATCATATTAAGTACATGGGTACTTTTTAAATAATGAAAATTATAATGGATAATTTTTTCATTAATTTCATCAGGATTCTCAAGTGATTTTGGTAGTTTTAGTGCTAAAAAAGCTTGTTTTAATGCCATCCATACAATTCTTCAAGGTAAAATTGATATTTAGGAATATTAAAGACCTTATTTTTCCATGAAAAGGTCAAAAAAAATATTTTTAAGAGGTTTTAGGTCTTAAAATGAAGAAAATAAATTTATCTCTCATATTGACCTCATTGGCAACTCTAAAAGGGCCATCATTTTTTGCTAAGTATAGGAAGGAGAGAGATTCAAATAAAAATATATTGGGAAATTATAGGGACCCTAATGAAATTAAAATTAATTTCATTTTTTTTTCATATTCATCTCCCCATATTTATGAGCAATTGTTAAGAGTGTAAGGGGGTCACTATGACCTAGTCATCTAAATAGGGTCCAGGTTTGTCTCCATTTCTTCACTTCAGAGCTTGATGGTGGAAAATGATTTTAGGTGGTTATTTAAGGGTTAAATAGGAAATTTTTAATTTTTTAATCATCAAATAATTTATATTTATAATAAATATTTTGACAAGAAACCATTTGCCTACCTTGACATGATATTTGTCAATTTTTAAACATTCTGATATATCAATCGAATGTATTAGTTTTTAGAAGTTTTCAAGATCATATTTTAGGTACAATAAATATTTTTCATCAAATCAAAATTGTTAGGTACCTTAATCTTGTAAAGGTCTCTCTTTAGATAGTTTTGGTGATCATTTGGCCCTCCCACAAGGTATTATAGTAGGTCTAATGAGATTCTCAGTGTATGAAAGCATCCTAGTGAGTTTACATGATCTTGAAGGGAATATAAAACATGAGGAAGTCTTGATTCATATTTTAAGGATATTCCATGGATGGTTTCATGAATATTCTCTTAAAACTCAAAATCTTTCTTGTAAACACTCTTAGCAGTAAATGAGAAGCATATCATGACAGATTATAGGATCTTGCTTAGATATTACAAGCAATAGAGGTTTGTTTCCAAAGCATGATATTGTTTGAGAATTTTCATGGTAGTATTAAATATGACCAGGGGAACCATGAGAAAAAATTACCTCTTTGGAGTTTCAAACATCTAAATAACATAGTATGGGTTGTGTATGACTGTGTTACTAATTTGAGAGACCTTCAAGGGACTTGGTATCTTCATAATATGTTTATAAGTTGTTAGATGAACCTTTAAAGTGGTATAATCTATTTTAATAAGATAATATTTAATATTTGAGCTCTAAGGTATAGAAAAAACATTAATAAATTTGCTTTAGAACTTAGTTTAGCATAGTTTGAGGTAAGTTAGCATTGTTTAAGGTAATATGTTATTTCTTTTTTCTATTCTATTCAAACCTCCTTGTGGAAAATTTGATGCTTATTAAAGCTAATTGTGGATTATTTAAGGTAAATATAAGTATTTTATTCAATTTTTTAATCTCGAAACTAACTTCCCACCTCTCCTAAGTTCATACATAGAGAAATCTCCACCTACAACACTCACCCATGAAGGTACTTCAAAAGATGTCATGTTGAGTATTGAGGTAAACAAATAGTGGAAGGGTATAAGTGAGGGTGAAAGTATATATTTAAATGAAAATATGATGTCTATATGATCATTAAATTCTTCATCTCACATTTTCTAACTTTATGATCTTAGTCTGTACGAGCACTAATATTGACATATAACCATATATGAGTTGGCATAGTCAACTTCAAGCAAAGCAAACTTATGAATTTCATTAGATGATGAAAGAGTTTTATTGTATGATGGATGAGTTTATGAAAATAATTAATAAATTTATTTCAAGACCAATAGATGTTATCATATCAATAAGTAAGATAAATAACTATCTACCATATTCTAGAATTCACAAATCTTAAATGGTTAGTTTATTAGCACATGGAGACAATTGTTTGATAGACAGAGATTGAAATAAGATATAAATATCATAAGTTTGTGTATTTTGTCAAGGAGTATCTCAAATTAGGATGGATTTATTTTAAATAATCTACATTTAGATTCATTAAAATACATAGCCAACCAAGGAGCAATTACAACCAGAGTGTATGTTAAATGTTAGTGAAAATCCATATGTTAAAGAAAGAGACAAGTAGTTTAAAGTCTTATCACAAAATTATAAGAGTTTTATATCATGCCATGACCTAATCAAGGTCTTAACACATTTATTTATCCATCTCAAGTAAATTTAAAAATAACCAAACCTTAAAAGGCACCTACAGTCTATATAGGTGCAAAATGATGACCTACAGTCATGGTAAAATAACATAGTACAATCATATGCTAGTGTGTGAGTTATTTTATTTATGATATGATGAAGGATTTTAGTGTATTTTAAAGAGATATTAAGAGTTTTAGGTCAATATAATATAACTTTATGGGTCTTATTGCATCTTAAAAGACATTTATAGCCAAGAAATAATAAAATCTCCACCTACAATCATATGTTTGTCATAATGCTCTCTCAGTTAAGTGATTTTGAAGTGATATGATGATTGTCTTAATATTTGGAGACAATTGAGGTATTAAAATAGGAGTGTGAAGTGGTTTTATAATGTTTAAATACCTAAGAGTTTAAATGATGACTTTGTATAGCCTATATAGTCAAATGAGACCTATAGGCCCCCAACCTATAGGTCCTCATTATGGATCAAGTCAACATCATTATCCAACATAAAACAAATCTAAGATATAATATTTAACTAAAATTAATATAAAGGTAGTGTAACCAATCATAGGAGATAACATAAGTTACTTGGATAATCAAGAGAAAGGTGGAACTGAATTATTTATCTAGGAGACCACCTATAGATTTATACAAAAGGAACAAGTAAGAAGTAACTTGAAATGTCAACTAGAGTAAATAGACCCTATAAATAGTGGATTTATTTCTTATTTAATTATACATATTCAAACATCAATGATAGGGTTGAAGAAACTAGGTTCAAGACTGTATGTTTATGAGTACCTACAACCATGCCTACTTAGGTGTAGGGTAAGATGCACATAATGAATGGAAAAACTATGTTTGAAAATTATTTGAACCCAACTAAGAATAAAAACAATCTAAGAATCATTGAGAGGGCTATTGGTGTGATTGTGAGATCTCAAACCTAATTAATGTAATCATTACTCTAAACATAGACCCTAAAGGCTACATATAGGCCTACTTCAAGATGAAAAGAGGAGAGGGGAAAAGTATGTTGAAATAGTTCAAAGTCTAACTTAATACTACAAACAAGTTCATATCCTGAAGGCTATTAATGTGAGGGTAAGGTTTAATCACAAGAAGATATCCCACCATTCTAAGTAGACACTTATAGGTTACTCTAAATATATACTAACCTTAGGCTTGAAAGAAGAGTAGAGAAGTTGTATGAAAGATGTTTGAACTTAATTATGACTCCATATAGGTTCATGAGCTAGAGTAGGATCAATGATGTAGAATATGTGTTCCTAAAACACCTAATACAATCAAGTGACCCTAGAGGCATCTATAGGCCACATGAGATAGACTAAAAAATAGATCTAAGAAAAGAGGTAGAGGTTTGTGAGATAGGATATAAAACCTATTTGAAGACATTAACCAAGTTCATGAAATTTTAGAGAGTTAGTGATGATAGTGGTGAATTTATAAACTAGAATACAATCAAGTGATTCTTAAAGATCACCTATAGGTTACCACTAGTGTAGATTAACCTTAAGTTTGAAGGAAGGGAATAAATGGTGCAAGGAAATTAAGGTGTTTATAAATTGACACTAGAGTTCATAAATTGATGTTTGATAAGAAAATAAACTTGAAGAGGATTTAGCCAAATTGAGCTCAAACTCCATACATAGTCAGTCAAAGCCACACTAGCAAACCCATCTAGTCTGGAGGAAAATTGATGTTTGAGGCCTATGTAGGCATAATCACATTTTAATATTTGGTATATGTGGTTATATTTAGTGTACCAATGAATCCATGGAAATTTTATATTTATAAAGGTAGTGGATATACCCACTTTTTTATCTTAGACCTTGCTCACTCCACTGACAAGGGGTGATCTTATGACTAAAGGGTCTATTTGAGCTCAAAAGCATAAAAAATCCTTAAAAACTTCATGGAGTATCATATAAGTAGTAAAAAACATATAAATTTTTTTAATATGATTTTAGGCTACACACAAAATTCAATTTACACTCCAAAACCCTTAATATCTAACAAAGAGATAACAATCTTTAAACCCCAAGTACCCTGACCAATATACCAAATGTATATAGAGGAGTTGTGGTCACTAAAAAAAAAAAATTAATAATGTGTAATAATTTATTTAATTTTTTTAACCTCTCCTATTAATAAGAATTATTTTTGAGACTCAAAACTCATATTAGACCTCTCTCATGTTCAAAGAGAGCTAAGCATGCCACCTGAGGAGAAAATTCACATACTCATACTAAATATCACATTTTCATGGGAAGATAAGTATTTTTGGAAGTAAATAAGGTTTTACAAGTGGAAGGATGTTATTTTGTGGTCTGTTCTTTATAAATAATTGTTAAGACACCAAATAGGTCGTAAACCCTTTTAAAACCTTGATTGTGACTAGTCAAGGAAAGTGGACCTCAAATACACATCCAATGAAAATTTTTGATCATAAAACCTATTATATGTTGTTTAGGAATCCAATTAGTTTATCCACATGTAATTGTTCCATACTTGTAGCTACAAAGACTATCATAAATACCCTATTTTTCATGCATTTTGGTGTTTTATAGGTGTTTTGAGAAAAATAAAACTTCCCAATCATTTAATGATGTAATATAAGATGTTTAATAACTATTAAATCCCAAAAAAAATCATATTATATTCTTTAGGTGATCAAACTAGGCCCATTTTCCAAGGCAATCCCAAACAGGCTCAAAATGAGACTATGTGGCAAGGTGATTTCTTAGTTTACATACTTATATAGGGTTTCAAGACCCCAAAATTGACATGGAGATTGCTGATATCCTATTAAATTTTAATCACACTCTTTTGGGTGATTTTTCACTTTTGGGATCTCTCTAAACAAATATTTCTACTTTCTAGGCCTAAGAGAGCTAATTATGCCTAATATGGGAGAGAGAATGAGTTGGAAAGGACAATTGCACTCTGAATCTAATCATGAAATTTTGTATGAATTTTTAATAGCTTAATGGATATCCATAAATATGATTTTTTTTCCATAGTCATCTCTAGATTCTTCCATACAAGGATCTTTATTTGTTAGGAGGGATACAAGGGATAGAGAGGAAATTCAAGGTTTTGATGTAAAACAAGGTCTTTTAGGGAAATTAATGGCTTAAAATGTCTTGTTCTAAGTCTGGTATGCTACTGATAAGCATCCATGGATGAAATTTTCATTATTAAAGACAAACTTAGCTTTTCCCTTATATACCACATTAAAGAATGAGCTTTTTAAGTGGTTAAAAAACTAAATCATTGCATAACACTTATAATAACGTTTGTGAATGATAATACATATTTTAAACACCACATCAAAGGAAATAAAAGGTAAAGGATTAGTTTTAAGGAGTTGGAAAATTTTGAAAAGGTCTCAACACTCCAAAATATCATCTTTCCTTCTAATGCCTAACTTATTGAAGGAGTCAAACAAGCACTAAATATCTTCTAACATCCCATTTATGGTGAAGAGATCTCATTAATGTCTTAGAATAAGTTTTCAATGATCAATTAAGGAAGACTAAAGTCTTATTTTAGAGGATCAAGACTAATTATTCAAAAAAGACATAAGAGCAAGTATATAGGGAGTTAAGAAAGGATATAGGCACTCTCCAAGTGGTCAAGCATGACCAATCATAATTAAGATATTTTAAAGTCCTCAAAACTCATTCTACTTTCTCTTCTATGCCACCCTAATGATAAGGATGAATGGAGAAGTTTGAGTAAGTATTGTGTAACATTGAACAAGTTTAAAGACAAAGTTTGAGACCCCTATTTTGGGGTTGCTTTGTCTCTTATCATTTGATTTTCTATTTGTACTCATTTTTCAAGAATATTATTCACTCTTTGCTTTTAGTTGTGTTAAAAGGCTGCAAAATTTTATAATCACCTTTTGAGATAAATAAGAAGCTCTTTTCCTCCATTTTAAAGTTTTGATTAAGTGTACATATTTTCCATTAATATAACATTATGAAACATTTTTGTGTTATTATTTCATTTTTGGACCTTCATGCAACATATTTTAACTTTTATAGTTCATTCTACATGTCAAAATCATCTTTAGTCTAAGAAATGGATGTGAATTTAGTTCCTTTACATTCGTTCCTTGCAAAGATTGAGTTTGTCAAGTCCTTATGAAACACTATTGTATAATTCATTCCTAAACTGAAGAGAATGTGTGAAAGTTTCTCCCTTTCATAAGAGCATCCATTTCAAGTATAAGTGGTCATACAATATTGGTACATCACCTTCATTCCTAGTTTTCCTTTCAATTCCATTGTAAACAATATCCTCTTTATTCTTTTCATAGTCAGAATCAATAGTTATTAGGTTTAAGGACAAGTTTTAGTGAGTGAGTAAAGGGAACCATCCCTCTCTATATATTTTCTCCCTTTAAAAGTCACCCACACTTAGGAGATATTACATGTTTCAACAGGAGTGAGAAACAACACACATTCTCACAAGGTTACACTCTTGATTGATAACATTTTTTGGCATGCCCGATGGGATGAATTTTCCTTAGCAGAGCTGAATTTTGGAGTTAAGTAAAAAAATTTACAGTAGTAGAGGACACTCATCATCATCTGAAATAGAATATTCTTTGAATTTGTAGAGTACTTAGCAACAAATAAGTATTACTTTCATGCCAAAAGTGACCACAAGATCATTTAGTAAAGGTATTCCTTTTGAATTCATTGAGTTACCTTCTACTTATAAAATAAAAATGTTTAATAATACAAATAACTATCCTATAAATCAATTTCTATCTCCTAGTCACATTATTATTCTAGATAGTGAAATTCCCATTATCCAAATGGCCATTAAAAACCAAGAATTTGTGCCATTTAATAGAGCTAACCCACTAAATCTTACCTAGTTTGATGATATACTAGTATTCATCTTAAGATTATCCCACTATTATTAGGAGATTGTCAAAACATGCCTATTTAACACATCAAGGATGTTTCCAACCTCTTTTTAGTCCACAATTTTGTTTAGGAGAATGTGGCTATTAGATTACTTATTGCTTCCTTCAAAGGAAAAGCCCTGTAATGGTATAAAAACCTCACAATTAACTCCATTACCTCCTAGGATGACTTAGATGCAACCTTAGTCTATAAATTTAAGGAAAAATCTGATCACCTATCCTTGGTTGAATAACTAACCATCATAAATAGGGCTCCTCATGAGTTTATGATTGACTTTAACATCAAATTCTAAAAAACATGGACTAAGATACCTGTATTGATAAGGCCATACCCAAAATATACCTTCTTATATTATCTAAGTACCCTTAATTTAGACATTAGCATCATGATCTAATCAATGGGTGGTACCACTTTGGTATATGCTTATGAGGTGGAAATAAGAGCTGAGAATAGTTTGATACAAGTTAGAAAATTGGCACCTAGGCCTCCTCTATCTTTTTTCCATGAAACACAACCCATACCATCCCCTCAAGCTTCTCCTATGGATCCTATTTTATCCCCCTAAGCACAAGTTTTATCCCCTCATCTCATATTCAATCAACTAAGATTGGAGAGCTCAAAGGAATGTTGTAGTCTGTTGGGAAAAAAAGTATCCAACTAAAGAGGTAGCAATACCAAGTAAGTAGGCCTTACCAAATGCCTAATTAGCCTACCTATCATCCTTTAAATCATAATAAGCAACCCTATCAAGGATTCATATAATATAGACCATCCTATCAATCTCAAATATCTATCACTCAATCTAATCCATACGTAATTTTTGATCCAAATGCCCCAACATCTTTTAAAGCTATTTTTCCTATGCAAACTTAAAATAACATGATGATATATTAAGGTTAACAACAACTAAATTATAATGACATGAAAAATCAAGCATTGGTCAACCAATACATGGTGATGCCTCAAATGACTCAAGAAGAGGCTTCTCTTCAAGAGGGTCAACATAGTGAGGGTGTACCATAAATAGATAAGATGAATCATGGGCAAGGGTACATGGATTCAAATTTTGTTAATTGGTAGCTTGATGACCATATGGCCTTAAATCAATTTGGTTATTTTATTTATCTAATAAATGTGGTTGAAACTATGATTATAGGGAAAAAAGATCTATTAAAGAGACTAAAGATGTGCTAAGCATTATCATTAATTTTTTAGTTTTGTCATTGATGTCAAAGATTTTTGTGAAGATGCATGGTTAATTAAGCTTTGAGGTATGTGTATTATGAGTTATTATTATGGAATAGTGAGTGTTTTTGTTATGAGAGAGAGTATAATCATGGTGAATAAAGTTGATGTCAAGTAGTTGTTTTGAGGTTGGTGTCTAGATGATCAAGGTCAGTAGGCTATGTGATGTGTCAAAATTACTGGGATAAGAATTGTGAGAGATCAATGACAGTTGAATAAGGTAATGAGAGAGTGTTTTTAGGAGTGTGAAATGTGACAATATTGATAAATTTTAAAGTTATTTTAAGAGTATAATATACTACTAGTATATGTTCTTATGTCTACATGACTAATGTGAAGGTCAGAATGGAAGGTCATTGTTATCAAAGTTGTCAAATGCTTAAGCCTAGTAGTGTCTTGAGAAGGTATGTGAATATATTGAAAATTAATATGAATGAAGATGCATGGTTTCATGGTGATATGGATGTTCTCAAGCTTTTAAAGTTTATAAAAGATTGATATCAAGTGTCTTTGAGGATAAGATGCCTTGTGAAGCTTAGTTATGGCATGAAGAGATCTTGTGTGAAGGAATAATCTTGGTTATATGGTGAGATAAGGTTGTATAAGGATGTTTTAAATTTTTTGAGTATGTGATATGTTGTTTGAGAATTTAAGTGAAGTATTGAGAGATTGAAAAGAGGTTTAAAGGTTAGTTCAAGGCCCAACGAGGTTTGAAGACTCAAGGATAGAAATCAAGGTGGTGAGAGCATGGCCTAATGAGGCATGAGGTTTAGTTTACAAGGAAATTATACATATATGAGATTTTTTAGATATTTTATAGGATATCCTATGTGTATTAATGAATTTTTAGGCTAAATTTTGAAGGTTAAGGCAAGAAAAAGTGCTTTAAGGTCTCTGGAGTGCACAGAGTGAAGGGTTCTCAACACAAGAAGAATTTTATTTTGTTTTTTATCTTGTAAAAAAATTGCATGGTAACCTAATATATTGATGGTATATGGGTAATGTTCCTAGCCAAAAATTATAGGCATTAATTTTTGGATTGAGGGTCTATGCTTTATGACCGATTGTTAAGAGTGGAAATAGGTTTAAACCCTCTTAAAACCCTAATAAGGATCCATTATTGAATATGTTGATCAAAATTGACAAAAATTGATTGGTATTCTTAGTTAATCCATTATATATTATATTTTAATCTCATAGGTACCTCCAGATGGTATTTTTTACAGAGATGAGAGATAAAATGTAAAGATACAAGTTTGTTTCTGAATAAGTTATTATAATTAACAAAAGTGGTATTAAAATAAGTTTGAAAATGATTGGATTGATAAGGTAGAGAGTTTTATTTTATTTAAATGAAGGTTTATAGATATTTTATTATCTTTAAGAGTGAAAATTTGGTGATCCAAGTGGGCTAGTTGTTAACAGGCATAATATAGTAAAATGCGCAAAACCCAAGGAGTGATGAGAAGATGACTATTGATGTGTTTTAATGGAAAAGTGATGGATTGAAGTGCATGAATTTTTTTTTTAATTTTATGTCCTATTATTTATTTATATGTGGTTTGGAATTCAAGTATATAGGTTAAAAATTTGAAGCCAAAATGGCTTATCTAGTTCTAGTGTGACTGTGAGGAGAGAGGTCAAAAGATTGGTCTTCAAGACCAATATTTGAAATTATAACATATTTATTTTGTATTTTAATATGGTATGGAAATGTAAAATAATAATTTTCATAAATTTTAAGTCTTTTAAAGTCATTATATAGGTGTTATAAGGTCAATGTTTCATGACTATGTTTTTTATAGTCTTGATAATTCTGAGTTGTAGTGATGAAAAGTTGGATTTGAGTATAATTTCATAAAATGAGTGATGAAATATAGTGAATGGAGGATTTTTTTATTAATTTTAAGTCATGATAATAATTTTTATAATATTTTTAGGCCATCATAAGTGAATAAAATGTGTTCATAAAATGGATTTCTATTCAGGTTTGGACTGTGAGACTATAAGTCAAGGAATTGGTTTGTAAGACCAATATTTGCCATTAGACCTTGTGATTTCTTAATTTGAGTATGCTCTAAATATTTCATATTATAATTTTAATTCATAAATAATTAATAAAAG
This sequence comes from Torreya grandis, assembly GCA_037957365.1. Classification (NCBI taxonomy): domain Eukaryota; kingdom Viridiplantae; phylum Streptophyta; class Pinopsida; order Cupressales; family Taxaceae; genus Torreya; species Torreya grandis. The sequence goes on along the minus strand of JARHVA010002711.1, from coordinate 1,454,550 downwards.
TTTCTACACAAGTGGTTAAATTCTAATTCCTTATGACTATGTTTTTAAGTTTCTAGCAGTTTTGAGTGAGTAAGTTGCAAAGTTATTGTTGAACCAATATTGTCTGAGTGAAGTTGAAATATCTAGTTATGTATTTTCATGATTCAATTTAGTATATGTATATATGTTTAATATTTCATGTGAGATATGATAAAGGAGTGATTTAACTTCATTTTTGTAAGACAATTTATAAGGTGTACATGACTAATAGGATAGTCGGTCCTAAATGGGGATTTAGGGTATGAACAAAGGATGAAGATATAAATAAGCATGGAAGAAGTCAGAATAAATAATTGTAAAAGTTTTTAAGTGGTTTTTTATGGTTTTATAAGGATATTTTGATCTAATAAGATCAATTCTCAATGTCAAGAGAGTAGACCTAATGAAGTAGGTCTTCATGAGACCTAAAGGGTGAGTAAGACCAATGTTGGTAATTGAGTCATAGTGTACCAAGCTAATGAAGATTATATTATGGTAATATATTTATTTAAACATGTTTTATATGTTATAATTACATGAAATTTAGGTGATCAATCATGAGAGAGATTAGATAGTGTTTGAGTATATATAAGCCTAATGTGAACAGTGTTAATGGAGTGTTTTAACTGGTGGTTAGACCTAAATTTTTTTTATGGACCTAAGATGATCATATTGGGGATATATTTTAGTGGTATATGAATTTTTCCTATTGTTTGAGGAGTTTTAAAGTGTTATAATGAAGGTAAAGTGTAACATGTGACTAAAAAGGCCTAATAGGTCTCCATGAAACCTAAAGAAGAAATGTAGCCTATTGAGTTGTGACCGAACTAAGATTATGATTTATTATTGTTTTAATGTGTCATAAGTCCTTTTATATGTAAAATATAAGTTTTAAAGTGTGTTTTTCCAACCAAGATGTAAATGATCAAGAGGCTTGTATAAATACAAGGCAATTTTAGGCATATTGATGTATGCTTAGAGAAAGCAAAGAAAAAGAAGAAGATTGAGGAGAATAAATATGTCATGTATACCATCATGGGTGTAGATGATCTGTAATGAAATTTTGATAGTATATATTAGTATGAATATCAAGGTCATATGACCTAATTAGTCTTGAAGAGATCTAATTGAGAAAAGAGGCCTAGAAGTTAGTTTGAGAGAGATAAGAGAGAGAAGAGATAAAGAAGGTGATCATAATCTATTGTATGAGAAACAAGGTGTTTTGAAGGTGATAAATGTTTTAGGTGGTTGAGTCAGTATTGATTAATCTAGGGGGTTAGTGCCTCCTTACAATTTGGTACTTGATAAAGCTTAATTCAGTTGGTGCTTAGCTTGTTGGGGTTGGTACTCTATATGGAGTTAGTGATTCACTAAATTGTGATATTTTTAATTATAGGATTGTAGTCCATTTTTAGGGATCAGTGGGTTTTCTTCTCCTTGAGGGTTTCCCACATATAATTTTTTGTCTTTTGTAATCTTATTTAATGCTTATATGGTTGATTGCCTATGCATTGCTTGCTTGATTTATATGTTGATAATATGGTTCATGTATGATAAGAAGGAATTAAAATAAAGTTTGTAAGAGACTAATTAACCCCCACTGTTATTTATTGTGTGTTCAAAATTTAGTATCATGTATTGTTCCTTTTAAGTAGTCCTAACATCTTTAAGGTGATACAAAGAAGCACAATATGTCTAGTGATCAAGAAGACAACATGTATGATGAAGAAGTCTACTATGATAGTGAAGAAGGAGAAGTTGAAGTGGATCTTAAATCAGAGCTTAGAAGTGACCTAAATGATTTGAAGCATAAAAAGAAGAGTAATCATGAGTTGAGATCTATGGTTAAGGATCCCAAGAATCAATTAGGTGTTAATACAAAGTTCAAATCAAAATAATTTGAGTATGATCAGTTGAAGATAGATTTAGATCATTTGAAGGTTGAGCATGTTTAACTCATAAACAATATGAATACCTATGAGAAGTTTGAAAAGATCACTAAGGATCTAGATGGCATTTTGAGTAGTTAGAAGTCTATTAATGATAATGTAGGTCTTAGTTTTAAAGTAGATCAAAAAGAGAACAAGGATAATGCTAATGTGAACAAGAAGGTCAAACTCAAGAATAATATTAAGATAAAATTTGTTGGATAGCCTTACACCATAAGGTATGCAAATTCATTCAATGATTACTATTTATCATGTAGTTATTTTGGTCATAGAGCAAGAGAGTGTAGAAGATTCTCCAAGACTAAATTTTCATGGGACCATGGGAGAAGGAATGATCAGTCAAGAGGTAAGAATAGTAATAGTGTTTGTTATAATTGTCATAATGTGGGACACATGGCAAAATTATATCCTAATGGAGTTGTAAGTCCCTCAAGATATAACAAGGTATATGGAGCTCCTAGAGTATGTGACAAAGGTCAAAAATTTGTATGGAAACCAAAGATAATCAAGGTGAGTCATGATTAATATACTATTCAAAATGGACTATTTATTAAGGTAGAGCAAGGATAAAATGTGAATGGATGTCAAACACATGTGTTATCTACATATTTTGACAAGGAAATCAAAGAAAAGAAGGATGACAAGGTGGATGTATCAAATGCTTCAGTCAAGCCTAAGTGGATTATAAAAAGAGACTATCAGTCTCATAATTTCAATATCCCTGTGAAGAGTGGATTAAAGATTTGGGAATTTCTCTAGTTCATGATGATTTAGTGCCCTATAAAAAGGGGTGTCTCCATTAGGCTTCATGGAGACATTCTTATATCAATATAAGCATGCAGTTTTAAGTGTAGTAGGTATTACGATGAGAGATCTAAGGTTAACATCAGGTATCTGAGGTCAAAGTCCAATCATTTAGTATATGAGAGGTAATCTTTTAGTATCTATTTATGTGAGTGGTTGAGCTTGATCTATGTTAAGAAGGTGTATTGGTGTTAGGATGATTTAAGGAAGATGAGGATGGTTTAAGAGTCCTATTAACTCATGTGATGAGCTATGAAAACAAATGGGGAATCCCTAATTCTCTAGGTCTTTGTCAAGAGATTAGTTGATTTTGATATCATGATAAAGGTATGCATGGAGTTAAGGTGAGCATGTGTTGATATGCTTCATAGATTTTGTTTGCTAAGTTTTTGATGGAATAGCTAGGAGAATGATCTAAAAATGAAAAAGTATGTGCCATCTAGTATCAGATCAAGGGGAGAAAGTGTGATTTTGGTAGTTGGAAGTGACCCTTTGTCGTTAGTGTCAAAGGGGGAGAAAGATTAGAAAGGGAAAGAAAAAGCAAGATATAGATTTGGGAGATGGTTTCCATTAAGAGTGGTTTCCATAATTGTTTGAGTGTGTTTTCCATCAATGACAAAGGGGGAAATTTTTAAGAATTATCATTTACTATTAAATTTTGGCATTGAGTTGTCATTATTGTCAAAAGTTATTGTGAATATGCATGGTCAATTAAGCTTTGAGGTATGTGTATGATGAATTCTTATGCCAGCATAGTGAGTGTTGTTGTTATGAGAGAGATTATAATCATGGTGAATGAGGTTGATGTCAAGTAGTTATTTTGAGGCTAGTGTCTATATGATCAAGGTATGTTGGTTGTGTGATGTGTCAAAATTGATTAGAATAGAATTATGAAAGATAAGTGATAGTTGAATAAGTTCATGAGAGAGTTTTTTTGGTAGTGTGAAATGTGATAATATTGATCAATGTTGAATTGATTCTAAGAATATAAGATATGATTGGTATATGCTCTTATGTCTGCATGAGTGATGTGAAGGTTAGCATGAAAGGTCCTTGATGTCAAAGTTGCCAAATGCTTCAACCTAGTAGTGACTTGAAAAGGTATGTACATAGGATTATTATTCTTATGCATGAAAAGGCATGGTGGCATGGTGAGATGGATGTTATTAGGATTGTAAATTTAATTTATATTGATATCAAGTGCTTTTGATGACAAGATGCCTTATGAATCCTAGTTATGACATGAAGAGATCTTATGTGAAGGTATAAGCTTGGTTGCATAGTGAGATAATGTTTTAGAAGGATTTTGACTTTGTTTGAGCATGTGATATGTTGTGTGAGAATATATTAAATTATTGAGAGCTTGAAAAGAGGTTTGAAGGTCAGTTCAGGGCCCAATGAGGTATGCAGACTCAGGTATAGAAAGTAAGGTGTTAAAAGAATGGCCTAATGAGGCACAAGGTTTAATTTTCAAGGAAAGTATGCATAGGTGAGATTTTTTAGATGTGTGATAGGTTTTCCTAGATGTATTAATGAAGTTTTATGTAAAGAAAAAGTGCTTTGAGGTCTCTCAGGTGCATATAATTAAGGGTTTTCAACCCAATAAGGATTTTATTGTGTTTGTTAGATTTTAAAACCTTTGAATGGGAACATTTCTATTCATGGTAGATGGATAATGGTCCTATATTAAAATTATAGGCATTAGTTTTTTTATTAAGGGGATATTCTTTATGAATGATCTTTAAGAGTGGAAATAGGTTTAAACCCTCTTAGAACCCTAATAAGGACATGATGTTAAATATGTTGATAAAAAGTGCCAAAAATAGATTGGTATGCTTAGGTAATCTATTGGATCTTATAAAGGACTATCCTAGGTACCTAAAAGTGGTATTGGTTAGAAAGATGAGAGAGAAAATGTAAAGATATAGGCTTGTTTCTATATAAGTTACTATAATTGACAAAAGGTCTATTGGAATAAGTTTAAAAATGATTGGATGGATAAGTTATAGACTTCTATTTTATCTCCATGAATATTTTTGGATAATTTACATTATTTAATATTGAAAATTTGGTGATTCAACTGGGCTATTTGCTAACATGCCTAATAGAGCAAAATGTGCAATATCTAAGTAGTGATGAGAATATGATTCTTGATGTGTTTTCAAGAAAGAGTGATGGATTTAAGTGAATTAAATTTTTTTTGGGACTTTCATGTCATATTAATGATTTTTATATGGTTTGGAAGTCAAGTATATAGGTTGAAAAGTTGAATCCAAAATGGCTTATCTGGTTCTGATGTGACTGTGAGGAGAGAGGTTAAAGAATTGGTCTAGAAGACCAATATTTGACATTAAAAAATATTGATTTTGTATTTTAATATGGTATGTAAATTACATATAATAATTTTAATACAAACTAATTCATTTAAATTCCCTGTACATTTTTTATAAGGTCAATGTTTAATGAATGTGTTTTTGACGGTCTTGACAATTCTGAGTTGCAGTGATGGAAAGTTAGATTTGAGTATAATTTCATGAAAAAGTGATGAAATATAGTTCATTGAGTTTTTATTCATGAATTTTAAGTAATTATCATTCTTGGTAGAATATTTTGAGGTCAGTTTAAGTGGGTAAAATGTGTTCACGAAATGGATTGTCTATTCAGGATTGGATTGTAAGATTATTTGTCAAGGAATTGATTTTTAAGACCAATATTTGACATTAGACCTTGTGAGTTTTTAATATTTGTATTATATGAAACTATCATAGGATAATTTTCATACATTAATAATAAATAAAACTATCTACATAGGTGATTGATGTCTAATTCCTTATGACTATGTTTTTGAGAATTCTAGCAGTTTTGAGTGAGCAAGTTGCAATGTTGTTATTGAGCCATTATTGTCTATGTGAAATTGTTAAATGTAGTTAGGTATGATAATTATTTATTTTATTATATGTATATATGTTTAATTTTTCATGTGATATCTATTAAAGGAGTGATTGAACTCCATTCTTGCAAGATGGTTCTAAGGTGTACAAGCCTAATATGACAGTCTATCCTAAAGGGAGTTTTAGGTTATGAATAAAGTATGAAGATATAATAAATCATGTAAGGGATAAAAATAAGTAATTATAAAAAATATACTTGTTTTATATGGTTTTATAAGTTTTTTGGGATCCAATAATATCAAGTCTTAGTGTTAAGAGAGCAAACCTAATAAAGTAGGTCTCCATAAGACCTAAAGGGTGAGTAAGATCAATGTTGGTCATTGAGTCAGACTATACCAAGTGAATGAAGATGAAATTAAGGTAATATATATTATGTAAACATTATATTTATGTTTTGGTTACATGATATTAGGTGATAAATAATGAGAGATATCAGATAATGTTTGAGTACACGTAGGCCTAATATAAACAATGATAATGAAGTGTTCCAAGTGGTGGTTAGACCTAAAAAGTGTAATGGACATAATATGAGATTATTTTGGGTATATTTTTGAGTTATATGAAGTTTTAATATTATTTTTTTAATTTTAAAGTGTTCTAATAAGGCAAAGTTTAATGTGTGACTAAGAAGGCCTAATAGGTCTCCATGAGACCTAAATAAGGAATGTAGCCTATTGAGTTTTGACTGACCTAATATTATAATTTATTCTTGTTGTAAATTTTATTAAGGCCTATTATGTGGTAAATATAAGTGTGAATTTTTTTTTGACTAACCAATATGTATATGAGCAAGAGGATTATATAAATACAAGGCAGTTTTAGGCCTATTGATGTATGCTTTGAGAAAGTGAATAAAAAAGGAGGTTAAGGAGTATAAATAGGTCATGTAGACCATCAGAGGAGTGTATATTATATATAATGAATATATGAGAGTATTTATAAGTATGATTATCAATTTCATATGACATAATTAGTCTTGAAGAGACCTAGTTGAGAAAAGAGGCCTAGAAGGCAGTTTGAGAGGGATAAGAGAGAGAAGAGTCGAATAAGGTGATAATCATATCTTATATGAACAACAAGGTGTTATAATGGTGATAAAATGTTTTATGTGGCTGGTTTGGTTTTGATTCATCTAGGGGGTTGGTTCCTCCTTGTAAGTTGGTACTTACTAAAGCCTAGCTAGGTTGGTGTTTAGTTAGTTGGGGTTGGTGATCCATGTAGAGTTAGTGATTCACTAAATTATGATATTTTGACTTATAGGACAATAGTAAATTTTTATGGATTAGTGGTTTTTCATCCCCTTGATGGTTTCCCACATATATTATTTATTTTATTATGCAATCTTGTTTCATTCTTGTATGGTTGATTTCCTATGTGTTGCTTGATATATATGTTGATATGATGGTTCATGTATGCTAAGGAGGATTTGAAAGAAATTTTGTAAGAGATTGATTCAATCCCACACCTCTCAGTGATTTTTTTCCAATAATATTTTTTTCATGTCATAATTACACATCCTATTATCCATAAAAGTGTAAACAATTAGTTTACTACCTCTATATCATAGAAAAATCAGAACATAGAGGCTGGCTAGTATCATCAAGTACCAAAAGTTCAAGATCAATAAATTGTTAAAAAAGTGAAGCCAAAGGTAATTAAATTTATTAAAAAAAATTGGATCATATGAAAAAATATAAAATTAGTATGATCATGTGTGATTATTTAGCAATCCCAGGACAAAAGGACATGCTTATACAAGAACTTTCAATTCTCAAATTGTCATCAAAACTAGCTGATAAAGAAAGTATAATCATGGAAAATTTAAATCACACAATAATATAATAGGTAAAAAAAGTAAAAAAGAGGTAAATGTGCATAATTATGAGGTAAAAAAATAAAAACACCTTCCTTTTATCTCTCTTTGATAGTTGGTGATACTTTAGTCCATAACTATATGGTGGACGATGGAGCTAGTAGCATTGTCATGCCCAAATAAATTGCTAATAAGCTTGGTTTAGTGTACAAAAAAATGTAAAATGGGTATTTAATATATATTGGTCAACAAAAAATACAATAGGCATGATAAATAACTTGAACTTGACATTACATGCTTTCCCAAATATCACTATTCAATAAGATGTAATGGTGATAGATTTACCTCCTTATTTTGCCATGTATTTGTCTAGAAACTTCACCTTGAAGATTGATGGCTACCTATTAGCTAATTAGACATATTTTATGTTTAAAACTATGTATGTTAAAAATTTAAATATCCATTTAGGTCCCATTTCACATTTCCACTTGGAGCCTTACATGTCAAGTGTTTTAAACAATAACTATATCATCTTAGATGAGGTGATAGAAACTAGTGAAGTGGGAAATAATTCACCTCTTGAGGGAGTTTCATATTTATTCCTTGATGAATGAGCCTCAAATTTACATTATAATGATCCATAAAAAATATTAAGGAAGAGGGACTTGCTATTTTTTGCCTTTATGAGGATGATACACTAACTCCATCCATGATGAAGGATGATGAGTCTAGTGATGTTTTTTGGTAGCTATACTTTGATGGATCAAATAAAAAGTAGGGTACTGGAGTTGGAATGGTGTTGACATCTCAAACAAAACAAAAATTATTTCTCTATAATTAATTTTTAGTTTGGTTTTCCAAACAATGTTATAGAATATGAGGCACTAGTACATGGTTTACAATGGGCTAGGAAGATGGGAATCAACATTTTGCAAGTTTTTGTTGATAGTGAACTTATAGTTCACCAAGTAAAAGGACTCAATATATGTAAAAACACATTGTTTAGATATTAAAATCATATAGTTTAGGAATTGAATATTTTCAAGCTTTAGACATTTAGGTAGTGTCAAGAGAAAAGACTAAACATGCAGATATGTTGGCTACCATAGGGGCTCAATTTAGCATTCCAACTGATATAAAAAGTGGGAAAATTAGTCTCATATTAAAGTTGTTTTGAGGCTTTCCATTCTAGATAATCATGAGAAATGGTAGGTTTTTTAGGATGATAATTAGATTTTTAGGTTCTTACAAGAGGAGGTTGAATTCTCTTCCAAAAATTAGTCAAAGTTATTATAACAATATGTGGATCAGATTGTTCAACTAAAATATAATAATCTTCTCAAAAGATTAGTCACACCTGAGAACATATTTAGGAGAGATAATGAAATGAAGAGAGATAAGTCCTCTTTATCAACCAAAGAAGAGCACTATGCCAAAGTTTAGAATGCATCTGGAAAGAGTTTGAAATTGGGTAAAGTATGTACTAAATCACAAAAGGAATAATTCATTGAGTTATGTGGAAATTTTTTTGATGTATTTACATGGAAATATAATAATTTGAAATGATTGGACCCAATTCTAGATCAACACACCATTGAGCTAGAAGTTGAAACCAAACTGGTTAGACAAAGGCAAAGGCAAAGGCCCATAAATACAAAACTTGAGCCTTTGATGAGAACTGAGCTTCATAAACTCATATAATCATCCATCATATTTACAATAAAGCACTCAACTTGGGTTGTAAACCTTGTTCTAGTACATAAGAATAGTGATATTAGACTTTGTGTAAACTTCCATTATTTAAACAAGGATTCTCTTAAGGATCACTACCCATTACCATCCATAGAACACATATTGAAACTAGTTGTAGATTTAGAAAGATTCTCTTTGTTGGATGGGTATAGTGGATACGATAATTTTTTTTTTTTTTGAGGAAGATCAATTCAAGAAGGCCTTCACTATATAGTGGGGAACCATTGCCTATAGAAATATGCCATTCGGTTTGTCCAATGCTATAGCAATTTTTTAGAGGTCCATGGCTATGGAATTCCAAGGTCTTATTAATATATTTTTCATGGTCTATTTAGATGACATAACCATGTTTTAAAAAATTTCAAGTGAACACATGATTCATCTTAGAGATGTGTTTGAAAGGTTTAGGCAATTTGGGGTGTCTCTTAACCCCAAAAAGTGTGTCTTCTTGGTACATGAAAGTAGGCTTCTTGGAAATGTGGTTTCAAAACATGGACTAATCATAAATAATGAAAGTATTGACTCAATTTTTTCTCTCTTTTCCAAAACACAATAAATAATTATGAATAATCCTAAGAAACATCAATTTCATAAGGAGGTATATTTTAGATTTTGCCACTTTAGTAAAGCCACTTACAGCCATGATTAATAAGAATCAAAGTTTTTTTTTGTCTAAGGAATGGATAAATGTTTTTTAGGATATAAATCAAGCAATATATATTTCTCTTACACTCATAAATCTTGATTTATCAAAATATTTTATCTTGTACACTTATGCTAATATGGACACTATTTCATGTATTCTCATGCAATAGAGTCATGAGGATTTGGAGTAGCCAATAGAATTATTCATTCAAGGCTTGAAGGAGTATGAGGAAATGTATTATTTTGTTTAAAATAATTTTATTTTAATAATAATATCTCTCAATAATTTTAGATACTTGTTATCTAACAAAATGATACATTTAATGGTTGCTCATCCAAGTATCAAAGAGTTCCTTTTGAACAAGGATATAAATGAGAAGAGGGAAAATTGGATAAAAATAATTATGGATTATGATTTGTAAATAAAGGTAAAAAAATAATTATAGGTAAGGGATTATGTGATCATATAGCCCAATATTTTCAAGAATCTAAAGAGGTAGTTTTAGTGTTGAATGATGAAGAGATTATAGCTGATCATACCTCATCTTCTAGTTGGTTTCATGACTTGGTAATGTATATTCAAGATGGCTATTATCATCAAAATTTATTTTATTCAATAATAATGTATCTCATATTTTAATCTATCCCTATTCTCCTTGTTGATGGTGTACTTTTAAAAAAGGACATCAATGGTATGTTATTGAGGTGTATAGAACCAAACCAAGCAAAAAGGTTACTTGAAGAGTTTCATGAAGGATATGGTGGAGAAAATTTATCAATAAGGAATATAAATATTAATATCATGATATGTGGGTATTATTTGCTAATTATATTCAATTACTGTCATACATGGGTTAGGAAATGCAAGTAATGTGTTATGTTTGCAAGAAAAGTCAAACTTGTAGCCTTGCCTCTCTAACAAATTTTAGTGGATCAAAATTTTATCCAATGGGGTATAGAATTCATTGGAATTATTAACCCTCCTTTAATATTATTTCATAAGTGGATCCTTACTTCCATAAATTACTTCACATGATGGATAGAGGTAGTAGCGTTAAAAGAAGTAAATGAATTCAATGTGTTATAGTTTGATGAAGGTTTGATTATGAAATTTTGCATTCCCTCCACTATTATTTCAGATAATTACGTGTTTTTTTTGGGAGATAATATCATCTAATGGGATATTAGACATGGATTTTACCTCATCACTTCATCAAACTATTGTCCACAAAGTAATGGCCTTGTAGAGTCCATCAATAATAACATGTTGTAGATTATAAGACTGACTATTGATGAATAATCAAAGATCATGGAATTTAAAGCTGATTCATCTCTATTGGATGATATGATCATATAAAAAATTTCAATATCTAACTCACCATACAATCTTGTTTGTGGTAATGAAACAAGGTTACACATCTCTCTTGAGTTTCTTACTTTATAACAAATGCATCAACTTAAGTTATTAGAGAATGAACCAATGGAGATCAGATATATTGAGCTTATTGAGCTGAAAGAGATTATAAATTATTCCATTTTATACATGAAAATTCACCAACCACAAGTGAAGAGAGCCTTTGACAAAGGAGATTTTTCATGGAGTTTCAAAGAAGGATATTTGGTTCTCTAGTAGAATGAGAACAAAGCTAAACCAAGAAGGCATACCAAGTTTCAATCTCTCTAGAGTGTCCCATACATAATATCTAGATGAAAATCCCTTAATGATTTCCAACTTACAAATATGTATGGTGAGGAGCTTCCAATAATAGTTAATGGGATACATTTGAAACACTACTATTGAGAGTTAAGTTCCTTTTACATAGTTTATTTATTTTCCTCTAAGTGGTTTCTTAGCACATTACTTTGATTGTGTTTTATTTCAAATATGTGATTTTATTACATATTTTCCTTATTATATAGTTTACCTTATTTTTTATTTTTTCTTTCCTTATTTTATAGGAGAAAATTTGTCTTATTTCAAGTCAAAAGAGTCTTGTAGTCATGGATCAGATTCTTTTTCATAATATAAGAGTGGTCTTATGAGTGAGAAAGAGATGTCAATGGTTTGGTTCTCAAGTATAGTAGGCATACTTCCTAGTTAAGTCACCAAAATGTTGACAATTCTGACCTCATATGTCAAATCGTCACCCCTATCAGTGAAATCATTGAAAGAGGGTCTAGGTTTGTCATGTTATTTGCCCAACTAATTAGTATGTTGGTCTTAAAATGTCCTTGAAATCATTAAGAGAGGGTCCAATTTTGTCTCCATTTTTTCACTTAAGAGATAAATATAAAAAAATGGTTTACAAGAATTATTTTAGGGTTAAATTAGACCTTTTTCATGTTTTAATCATCAACTATTTTTCCTTGATAAGGAGTCTTTTGATAAGAAACTGGTTGCTTGTCTTGACTTGAGATTTGGCAATTTTCAAGAATTTTTATATATCAATTTAATGTATTAATTTTTAGGAGTTTTCAATTTCATGTTTTAGGTATAATACATATTTTTAATCCAATAAAAAAATTTAGGTACCTTCATCTTGAAAAGGTCTCTCTTGAGATAGTTTGGGTTGTCATTTAGCCCTTCCACAAGCTACAATAGAAGGTCTAATGAGATTCTCAGTGTATAAAAGCATCGTAGTGAGTTTAGTTTAAATGATATCTAAAGGACTTTTAATTAAATTAAATGAATTTTTTTAAGGCTATGCTCTTAAAATTCAAAATATCTCTTGTAGGCATTCTTAGCAATAAGTGAGAAGCATATCATGGTAGATTATAGGATCTTACTTAGATATTACAAGTAATAGAGTTTGATTGCCAAAGCATGAGATTATTTGATAATGTTAATGGTAGTATTCAAGATGACCAGTGGCACTATGATAATAAAATTACCTCTTTTGAGCTTCAAATTACTAAATAACACATTAGGGACTATGTATGATTGTGATACTAATTTGAGAGACCTTTAAGGGACTTGGTGTCTTCATAATATGTTTATAAGGGTTAAATAAACCTTTACAGTGGTCTAATATAGTTTAATAATATGAGAGTGCTTATATTATCTCTAAGGTACATCAAAACCATGAATAAAGCCTCCTTATAACTTAGTTTAGTAGAGTTTAAGGTAAGTTAGCATTATTTAAGGTAATATTTTATTCCTTGTTTCCATGTTATTCAAACCTCCTTATGGTAAAGTTGATGCTTATTCAAGTTAACTGTGTATTATGGAATTTCAATTAAGATATTCAAGTCACTTTTATCTCTTTTAACTAACCTCCAACCTCTCCTTAGTTTGTGCACATATATAAATATCCACCTAGAACACTCACCAATGAAGGTACTTCAAAAGTTGTCATGTTGAATATGGTGGGAGTAAAATAGTGGAAGGGTCTAAGTGAGGATGAAAGTAGAGGTTCAAAGGAAAATATTATGGATATATGCTCATTCAATTCATTACCTCACATTCTCCAAATTGATGATCTTATTTGATAAAATCACTAATGTTGACCTACAACCATATATAAGTAGGCACAATCAACTTCTAGGCAATGTGAACTTATGACTTTCATGAGATGATGTAATAGGTTGATTTTATTATGGATGAGTTTATTAAAAGCATGAATTAATTGAGCTCAATACAAGGGATGTTAATAGAGTATTAATTAAGAGAAATAACTATCTATGATATTCTAGTAGTCACAGTCCTTAAATTGTTAGTTTATTAGCACATAGAGATAATTGTTTGATAAAGAGAGATTAAACTAAGATAGAACTCTCATAATGAATGTATGAGGTCAAGGAGTCTCTCAAGTGAAAATACTTATGTTGAAGAAATAGGTAAGGATTTTAAAGTCTTTTCATAATATTCTAAGAGTTTTAGATCATGTCATGACCTACTCAAGGTCTTAACACATCTATTTATCCACCTCAATCAAATAGAAACATAGACAAGTGTTGAAAGGAACCAATAGTCTGTATAGGTGGAAAATTATGGCCTAAAGTAATGGTCTAATAACATAGTACCATCATATGCTAGTGTGTGATATATCTTGTTTATGATATAATGGAGTATAATGTATTTTCAAGAGATAATAATAGGTTTAAGTCAATATCATAGACCATTTTATGTTTCATTGCATCTTGAAATACATCTATAGCAAAGAAATAATAAAATCTCCACCTATAATCATATGTTTATCATAATTCTCTATTAGTTAAGTGATTTTGAAGTGATACTATGTTTGTATTAATATTTGGATACCATTGAGTAATGGCAATGGGAGTGTGAAGTGGTTTGACATGGTTAAAAGACCTAAGATTTCAAGAGATAACTTTATATATCCTATACAGTAAAATGAGACTTACAGGCCCCTAGCATGTGGGTCCTCATTTTGGAACAAGTTAACATCATTATCCAACATAAGGCAAATATAAGATAACATATTCAACTATAATGTATATGAATTTAGTAGCACCACTCATTGGAGAGAATCTAAGATCCTTATAAAGTCAAGAGAAAGGTGGAACTAAATTGTTTGTCTAGGAGACCACCTATAGGTTTGTATAAAAAGAACAAGTAAGAAGTAACTTGAAATGTCAAAGGGGAAAACAAAACCCTTTAGATATTATATTGAGTTATTTTTTACTTATACATCTTCAAATTTTAATGATAGGGTTGAAGAAACTATGTTCAAGATTGTATGTTCAAATTTAGTCCTAGTGAGTACCTACAACCATGCCTACTTAGGTGTAGGGTAAGATGCACACAATGAATGGAAAGAGTGTTTTTTTTAAATTATTTTAACCCAAATAATATTTCAAATAATCCAAGACTCATTTAAATCATTATTGTTGTGATTATAAGGTATCAAACTCAAGGAATTTAGTCATGACTCTAAACACAAACCCTAAAGGCCACCTACAATCCTATGTCAAGATAAATTAACTTTAAAGATGATGATAATAGAGGGAAAATATTATGTTGAAAGAGTTCAAATTCTAACTTGAGACTACAAACATGTTTAGATCCTGAAGGCTATTGATGTGAGGGTGAGATTTAAGCACAATAATATAGTCCACCATTCTAACTAGAGACCTACATGTTACTCCAATTGTAAACTAACCTTAGGATTGAAATAAAAGCATAGTAGGTGTATGAAAGGTGCTTGAACTCAATTATTAATACATACAAGTTTATGAAACAAATTAGGATCAATGATATAGAGGATGAGCTCCTAAAATAACTAATACAATCAAGTGACCCTAAAGGCATATTTAGGCCACATGACACAGACTAACATCAGACCTAAGTAAAGAGGTGGAGGTGTGTAAGAGAGTATCTAAAACCTAATTTAAGACTTCAACTAAGTTTAGGAACCTTGAGAGAGTGATGACAAAAGTCATAAACTAAAATGTAATCAAGTGATTCTAGTAGATTAATTGTTATGGCTCCAATTTACACCCTTTAAAAGAGGGTTCTTCAGGCCCTTTCTAACTTGAGTATAACTATAGTAAAAATACCAAGTTATGGGTCACCTATGGTGGGGCTAAACCTCTGGAGTAGGTTGGCTTCCTCTTTGATGCTCACCTAAAACTAATGCTTTAAATTAAAAAGGGTTAGAAATGGAAAAGGGCTCATAATAAAATTAACCAGGTGATGCACCAAAAAAAATGGGTAACTCCAATAAAATTAAACCCAAACTAGACCTGTAGAGGATAATATTATCTCACAAAATCTCAAGATCAAGTTGATTGCATAAGTGTTTCATGGAAGAAGTTGAAGAAGAAATGAATGCAAACAAAGTGGAATTCTAGGAATAACTAAAAGATCATGTTAATGGTAGAAAAAAAATGATCTAGACCCACAAATAACATTGAAAATTCCCTAAAAAAGGTCAAAAAGAAAGACCATGGATGAGGAAGATTTTTTTTAACACAATGTTATAGTGCACAAATCACCAAACATACATTCAAGGCAAAAGATAGGTAAATAAAGTCCTATATTGAATCAAGAGGTAGTTCTTACAAATTCTTGATAGGGTAGAGCCTAATCAAGAGGATCATACTTTATAATATCTCAAAGAGTCCCCCAATTCCTCTAAAATTTCCAAATCAGAGAGAACTAGTCTCTGAAAATTTAAAATTTGAGAACCCCTTACAAAATGAAAAGAATGGGATATATAGAAAAGGGAAGAGAAAGAGAGAGAGAAGGGAGAGGGGCACATTATCCATGATCATTGAATGAGCTCCACCTTTCAAAGGATTCTTCTCTACTCCTTTATCTAATCTAGAAGAGTCCATCATCAAAAGTTAGACTACATTTGCTCTAGTAGTCTTCAAGTTATTCTCATTGGTTGAGAGATCTAGTAGAAGAAAAGAATTTGTTTTTCATGATGAGTCATGATTATTTTTAGGAGAAAATATCTCTAAGGGTTCTGATCATCATTGAATATTCTAACTACCTTTCCAACCACCATATCCACCTTTGTTTGTATTTTGCATGCCACCCTCCACTTGTGATCTTCTAATTCATCTAATTTTGAAGACAAAAATACTCATGTTTATGGGTCTAATAGATGCATGCCTAATTCTACTTGAGCAATGGTTTGTACCTACTTGTTAAGGATGTAGACATTTTATAAGATAAGACACTCTTCCATTTCTTTTTTATATATGTATGTAATCCAATGCAGATATATATTAACTGTAGATTGACAACCAATCTTAATTATTGGTTTTCATATAGCTATTATATTGATTAAAACTTATAGGTTACATAGCCTAGCGCCTAGACTATATTTAGGTTTAAATAAACCTATTCTACCTTTGAACCTTGTGAAAATTGAGAGCTCTATGTATGCATAGGTCTCCTTTTGATAACCAATCATTGAAACTTAATCTATATATTAGGTCTAAAAGATGTTCTATCTCTATAAATCTCTAATGGCAAAGCTTGATCCTTTAAGTGTCCATCTAGTTCAACTTGGATCATGTCTATACTCAGTTCCTTTGTTTTTTACCTTACCTACGTTCAAGACTACCCTATTAACTTTCATAGAAATGTCCCAGGCTTGAATATTTACTTATTGGTTGTTGATAATGACTTAACCTATTTGAAATTTTGACCCATCTCTCTCCATTGATCTTGATCTATATGATTGAGCTAGAGCCATCGATCTTGCCCTTGACTTGTCAACCTTATCTATGTTGGTGCCAATTGGTAGTCTCATGTTTGCCTTCAAGATCCATTATTAGTCTATATGATTTGTGTGTTAATGCCACATGGTGTATTCTAAAACTTCTTGACCTTTTGACTCATCTCACTCCATCAATCTCCCTTGGTATGAATGAGCACCAATCATTATATCTGATTTAGTTTGAAAACAAATGGCTATTTACTAGGTCTTAAAATTGATGTCTGCACAACCATCATTTTTACATTTATGTGGATGTATTTGATGTCTTGAAGAACTTAAAATTTAAGTTACAATGGATTTTTACAGTGTCTTAAGTTTGATGTTTGTGTGAATGTATCGCATTATTTAACTAACTTTGAATATTTATATCTTGAAGCACAAAAATTATGGAGGGAACAAATTTACTGGAGATGTTCCTGATATTAAAATGATTATTCCCACTTGATCCACTAGTTCTAAGAGATTTTTAAGTGTGTTTAAAAAATATTCAAGTGAGCTCACTTATGTAATTCTATATGGCACCCTAGTGATGGTCTAATTCATTTAGCAAAGTATGGGAAAACACTATCAAATTGCCTAGGATCCCAAATTTACACATGTATATCTTTTGTTGTGCTTCATCACATGACTTAAAACTTAGTACATATTAACTTGTTACAAACGTTAATAGACCCATGTGATCATTTTATCTTGAGGCTATCATATGTGTGAGATATATCATCATCAAACATCCCACTTAGCTCTATTTGAGCTCCTTTGCAAATTGGCTTAGTATGGAAACTTAGCAAAATTTGTTTGAGAGGCAAACTTTGGACCTCGATAACTTTTGTTTTGATTAAATACATTTATTAAAATTTAGCACATAGTAAATTGGGGCTAATGTGATGAGAAACATATGACCAATCTCCTCGACTCATCTACATGTGGCAATGATAATGTCAACAAACTACCAACTTAGAATTTTTGCCACTAGACCTAGAATATCTAGATGAACACAATGAAGAAATAGGTGAATACCATGCACTTACATACTCATTTTAATAACTCTTGACACCTCATAGGGTATCTATGACTCTAGACCTATCCTTTATAAATTGATAATTTACACTTTAAGTTAACTTAAAGTGTTTCAAAATATTTGAAAGTTACATGATCCTTTTGGTCTACTCATTCCATCCAAAACTTTGCTCAAGCTCTTTGATCATTTGACTATTCAAGAACTTTACGTCTTTCTCTACATTGGGACCTTTATAGACTACATTATATCTAAGTTGTTTTGTATGTGAGACAAAAATGGCTAGCATTTTTGGTGACTCATAGGGAAGCATGCTTGCTATGCTTGAGAACCCAAGCTAGTTTGCCTTATCTAGTCCATTGGGCATGGAGTCCCCTACCTCTACAACTGAGCTAGTATAAAACTGATACAAGGCTAACCCTTTTTATATAACCCCTCTTGAAGCAAAAGGAAAATAATAATAACAACAATAAATTACCCAAGGTGCTTATGAAAGGGAAACATAAAACATAAAGGAAACTAACCTAAAAAAAAGCAAGGACAACTAGTCTACTAAATAAATGTGCACAAAGGCACTTGGAGAAAATCATGAAACTACCTATCCTAAACTAACCAAATAAAATAAAATTAATTAATTAATTAATTAATTTAAAAAAAAAAACTATACAAAACCATTAACTGGTTACAAAAAATATTTACCCTTCTTCACCAATCTAATATACTTTACAAGATTGAGGGTAGCCACCCAAATATGGAGGAGGCATGGATAATAAATATATTGACAATACAACTCTCCAAGGAAAATAACACAAATAAACATACCCACCTAATCTAATTGATTGGACATACAAGCATCTTGGAGTGGATAGGCAAGCTGATCTCACTCTTTTTGATGCTCAAATTTTTTATTTGAATTAAGTATAACTTGTGATGGCTCCTCCTTGTCATATTCCAATTGAGCTAGATACCTGATATGACATCTTCTTGTCAAAAAAAACATTGACTAACTATATTTTACCTCACTCTTGCAATTTTTTTATCTATAATTATGCTCTTCAAGCATAATTAGGATAGAGTCTTCTTGAAGCACATGCTCATATTGAAATATTTTTTTACCCTCTAGGTTTTCCTCCAACACAAAAAGTGTGGTTTTTGAAGCTACATTTCTTGAGCACTCAAGATGTCCTCTTCATGAACGTCACTCAAGGTTTCATATTATTCTTCAACTATAAATGAGGGTTTATTTGACTATCCAAAGTCTAAAAATACACCTTTGTCTTCCTCAAGGTTTGATTTCCTTTCCACTAGATCCAATTTATCAGGACTACCTTATTTTGATAAATCATTCATAATTAAACCATTCTCTAGTTTTTGGTCCTAATACCCATTTTTATCTATGTATAATTCACCTTTATTAGTCTATTCAAGTTCTTCTCTATTTTCAACTTGAGGATTGTCCTAATTAGGATCTAGGGCATTAGTGTCAAAGCCATGCTAACAAGGTCGGTCTAAACATAATTCTTCCCCTTTTGAATGAAATGAGATGCCTATTATTATCTCCTCATCATAAACACTTTCATTATCTTCTTTAGGTTCACCTATGACTACAAGTTCCTCCTCTATCCTTTCTATAATAGGTTCTTTCTCAAAGAAGGAGATGGTTTAAGGGTGAAGAATTTCACCTAGCTTGCAACTTATAAAAGTCTCATTCTAGCTAGGAACATTGAATGACCCCTTTGGTAGTTCTTGAACTAGTGCCTCCTTTTTTTGTATGCCTTTCTTGACTAATTTCCATCAGGGGAATGTGTAATAAATAGCCACCTTTTCTTGATTTTGAATCTCTTCCTCTTTCTTCATCTTTAGCTCTAATTCCTTGATTTGTTTATCTATATTCTCTTTAAAAATCCTCTCTTTAAGGTGGTTGGTGGCCTCATGAAGATCAAGAACATAAGAGGGATAGTATGAGATAAAAGAGGATTATTGAGGAAGATAATTAGGATCTTGATATCAAAAATAGGCTATTATATAATAGTCTCCTTTATTCTTTTAAGGTTTTCTTGGATTGAATTCTAAGAAGGGAAAGTCTGAGGAATACATGAAGAACTTGGAACATAAGAGGGGTCACTTGGAGTAGTTATTTAGGGGAGGATGGGTGGCATATATGAGGGCTGAGGTGGTGTATATGAAGACACATGAGGTTGGTGGAATTGGACCTAATGTCTTTCAAGACATCTTAGCTTATCCTCGATTATGTGAATATAACCACTTACATCCATCATCTCACTTGAGAGATTTTTCTAGTTTGTTGCCTAAATAGGTGTCAATTCTTCCTTCATTGTTTGTAATGAATATATTATGCCATAAATAATATGACTAAGGATATCTTGACCATATCCCCTTTGTGTATTAAGGTCTATCATGTACCTTTCATAACCTAAGAAAAAATTTCTCCACCTTGAAATGGATCATTTTGGGGAAAACCTAGGGACACCTTAAGCTTGAGAAGGCTAATACACTAGATTTTGAGAACCACTTGAGGTGAAATAATAAACATTACTAATCTAATATGAAGGATGTTGAGGTAGATAATAAGAATTTTGATCAAAAGAGTGACGATACATACCAAATGATGGTGATTAGGCACCTAGGCTACTTACAACTAGAAGCTTTGATCAGAGTCACCATTGATGTTAACTTGCTTGCTTCCAAAAAATGATTATAGGAAAGACACACCAATAATATTTCCATTATTTTGGGACTCTATCCCACTAGGTGTGCCGAAAAAAATTATGGCTCAAATTTTCACCCTTTGGAAGAGGGTTCTTCAAGGCCTTTCTAACTTGATCATAACTATGGGAATAACCCCAGGTTATGGGTAACTTGTGGTGGGGCTAAACCTCTAGAGTAGGTTGGCTTCCTCTTTGATGTTCACCTAAAAATAATGCTAAACTAATGATTCATAGGGAAAAGGGTTAGAAATGGAAAAGGGATCCTAAGAAAGTTAACTAGGTGATACACTAAATAAAAATGGGGAACTCCCATAAGCTTGAACCTACACTAGATTTGAAGAGGACAATACTAGCTCACACAATCTCAAGATCAAGATAATTTCATAAGTGTTTCATGGAAGAGGTTTAGGAAGTAATAAATACAAACAAAGAGGATTTCTAAGACTCACTAAAATCTCATGTTAATGAAAGAAAGAACACTAATCTAGAGCTATAAACAACATTTAAAAATCCATAAATAAGGTCAAAAATAAGGACCATAGATGAGGAAGATTCTCTTTCACATAATGCCATAGTGCAAAGCTCACCAAAAATTGATTCAAGGCAAAAGATAGGTAAATAAAATCCGATATTGCATCAAGAGTTAGTTCTTAAAAATTCTTGATAGGTTCAAGCCTAATCAAGAGGAGCATATTGAAATATCTCAAAGAGTCCCCTAGTTCCTCTAAAATTTACAAATTAGAGAGAACTAGTCTCTAAAATTTTCAAATAAGAGAACCCCTTAAAAAATGAAAAGAATTGGATATATAGAAGAGGGAAGAGAAAGCAGGAGAGAAAGGAGAGTTGTATTTAGGTTTAAATAAACGTATTCTACCTTTGAACCTTATGAAAACCAAGAGCTCTATGTATGCATAGGTCTCATTTTGATAACCAATCATCGACCTTTGATCTATATATTAGATTTAGAATACATATTTTATCTCTATGACTCTCTAATGGTGGATCTTGATACTTTAAATGTCTATCTAGTTCAACTTGGATCATGTATGGAATTGGTTCCTTTTTTTTACCTTGTTTGAGTCGAAGACTACCCTATTGATCTTCATCAAAATATCTCAGGCTTGATCTTTTACTTATTGGTCATCGATCATGACTTAGCCTATTTGACATTTTGACCCCTCTCACTCTATTTCTATTGATCTATATGATTGAGTGAGAGACATCAATCTTTCCCTTGACTTGTCAACCTTATCTGAGACGGTGCCACCTAACAATCCCATGTTTGCCTTCAAGATCTGTTGTTAGTCAATCTACTTTATGCACTTACACCACATGGTGGATTCTCAAGCTCCATAAACTTTTGACTCATTTCACTCCATTGATCTCCCTTGGTATGAATGATCACCAATCATTGGATCTAATTTAGTTTGAAAATAAATAGTTATTTACTAGGTCTTAAAATTGACATCCATATGACCATCATTTGACATATACACAAACATATTTTATGTCTTATAGACTGTCAAATTTAAGTTCCAATGGATTTTTGTACTGGCTTAAATTCAAAGTATACGTGAAAACATCCCATTATTTTACCAACTTTGAATATTTATATCTTGAAGCACAAAAATCATGGAAGGACTAAATTTGTTGAAGTTGTTATTTATATTAAAAGGATTGTGCCCACTTGATCCACTAGTTATAAGAGATTTATAAGAGTATTTATAAAATTTTCAATTGATTTCACTTATGTAATTATACATGATGACCTAATGATGTTATGGATCATTTGGCTAAGTATGTGAAAACATTGTAAAATTACCTAGGAGCCCAGCTTTGCACATGTATATCTTTTATTGTGCTTCATCACATGACCTAAACCTTAGTGCATATTAACTTGTTAAAAATTTGAATAAACACATGTGATCATCTTCTCTTTAGGATACTACACATATAACATATATCATCATCAAACTTCCCACTCATCCCTATTTGGGTTCCTTTGTAAATTGGCTAAGTATGGAAACTTAGCGAATTTTGTCTAAGAGGCCAACTTTAGACCTCAATAACTTTTTTTTTATTAGACACATGTCTTAAAATTTAGTGCATAGGAACTTGGGACTAATGTGATCAAAACCATATGACCAATTCTCCTTGACTCATCTATACATGATAATGATAACATCAACAAATTGCCTACTCATAATTTTTACCACTAGACCCAAAATGTCTAGATGAACACAATGAAGAACTAGGTGAATACCATGTACTTCCATACTCATTCCAAGACCTCTTGACACCATATAATGTCTCTATGACTCTAGACCTATCCTTTATAAATTGATAATTTACACTTTAAGTTAACTTAAAGTGTTTCAAAATATTTTCAATTAGCACGATCCTTTTGGTCCACTCATTCCATCCAAAACTTTGCTCAAGCTCTTTGACATTTGACTGATCAAGAACTCTAATTATTTATCTACATTAGGACCTCTAGAGAGTGCATTATATCTAGTCTATGTTATATGTGGGCCAAAAATGGCTAACACTAACCTTGAGCTTGAATGAAGGGCGAAAATGGTGCAAGGACACTAAGTTCTTTCTTAGTTGACACTAGAGGTAATAAAATTTATGTTTGATATCAAATGAAACTTGAATATAATTTAACCAAATTGAGCTCAAACTCCATACATAGTCAATTAAAGCCACACTAGTAGACCTAGCCAGTCTTGAGGAAAATTAATGTTTGAGACCTCCATAGGCATAGTCATAATTTGAGATTTTGTAGAGATTGTGTTCACTAGTGTAAAATGCATCCATAAACATTTCATAGTTATAAAAATAGTGGATATACCCACTATTTCTTCTCAGACCTTGCCCACTCCATTGATAAGGAGTAGTCTTGAGACTAAAGGGTCTATTTGAGCTCAAAAGCATAAAACAAGTATGCCAAACTTCATGGAGGCTATTAAAAGTGGTAAAATGACATATCATAGGTTTCAATACACTTTTAATGTGTACACAAACTTTATTTTTCACTCCAATACCCTTAAGGGCTAGCAAAGAGATAACAAGCTTTAAACCCCAAGTACCCTAACCTATATACAAAATGCATACATAGGAGTGATAGTCACTAAAAAACATTTTGAATCATGTGGAATAATTTATTCAAGGTTTCTTAACCTATCCTAGTAGTAAGAATGATTTTTGAGACCCAAAAGTCAAATTAGACCTCTCTCAAGTCCAAAGAGAGCTAAGCATGCCACCTGAGGAACAATTCACATACTCTTATAGTCTCTCAAATTTTTCATTGGAAGTTGAGTGATTTGGTATAGGTGAGTATGTAATTCAAGAACTTTTTCCAAGTGTAATGAGGTTATTTTGTGGTATGTTATTTATGAATAATTATTAAGACCCCAAACAGGTCTTAAACCTTTCTAAAACCTTGATTATGACTAGTCAAGGAAAATGGACCTCAAATTCACATCTAATTCCATAGTTTGATCCTAAAAAATCTTGTATTTTTTTATGAATCCAACTAGGTTATCCACATTTACCTAGTCCATAGTTTTAGTTGTATAGCCTTTCATAAATACCCTATTTGTCATGATTTTTGGTGTTATTTACGTGTTTTGAGCAAAAGAAAACTTCTTGATCTTTAGATAATGTTATTTAAGATGTTTACTAATTATTATATTACAAAAACATTCACATTAGGTGATGGATTCAATAAAACTAGGCCTATTTCTAAGGTAGTCCCAAATAGGTTTAAAATGAGAATAGGTGGCAAGGTGATTTCTAGGTTTGCATATTTCCACAAGGTCTTGGGACCCAAAAATTGACCTAAATATTGGTGATAGCCTATTTAAAGAGAATACAACACTTTTTAGTGATTTCACGTGTTTGGGATATCTCTAGAGCAATACTTATACTTTATATGCCTAGGAGGGCTAATTGGGCCTAAATTGGGAGAGAAAATGAGCTAGAAAGGGTATACACTTATACTCCATATCTGATAATGAAAATTTGTGTGAATTTGTAAGAGATTAATGGGTATATAAAAATATGATAATTTCTCCATATTCTTCTAGAGAAGGAGATTTACTTGTTAGGAGGGATACAAGGGATTGAGAGGAAATTCAAGGTTTTGGTGAGAAACTAGGTCTTTTGGGGAAATAAATGGCTTCAAAAGTCTTGTTCCAAGTCTAGTATGCTGATGATAATCCATCCATGGAGGAATGTTTCATTTTTGAAGATAAACTCAACTTTTCACTTCTATGCCATGTTCAAGAATGAGATTTCCAAGTGGTCAAAACACTAAATCATTGCATAAGGATTATAATAAACATTTTAAAGGCTAATACATATAATATATACCACATGGAAGGCAATAAAAGGTTAAGGATCAACTAGAATGAGTTGGAAAAGTTTGAAAAAGGTCTCAAGACTCTAAAAAATCCTTATTTCCTTCCAACGCCTAACTTGTTGAAGGAGTCAAACAAGCACTAAAGAGATTATAACAAACAATTTATGGTGGAGATACCTCATGGATGTCTTATAATAATTTTTCAATGATTAATTAATGAAGACTTATATTCATTTTTTCAAGGATCAAGATTAATTCTTCAACAATTACATAAGATTAAGTATAGAGGGAGTCAATCAAGGATATATGCACTCCCCAAGTGGTTAATCTTCACCAATCATAATGAATATATTTCCAATTCATAAAAAATCATGTTACTATCTCTTCTATGCCACCCTAAGGACATGTATGAATGGATAATTTATAGTAAGTACTACGTAGTATTGGATGAGTTTAAAGACCAATTTTGAGACCCCTATTTTGGGATTGTTTTATCTCTTATCATTTGATTTTCTATTTTTACTAATTTTTATAAAATATTATCATCATTATTTTCTTTTGGTTTTGTTAAAAGGCTAAATAAAATTTAATCACTTTTTGAGAGAAATAAGAATATCATTTCCTCCATTTTTAGTTTTTGGTTAAGTGTATGTGCTTATCATTGATATAACATTATGAAGCATTTGTTTTCCTAGTTTTTGTATCTTCATACACCATATTTGAAATTATATAGGTCATTCTAAGTTTCAAGATAAACTTTTGTCTAAGCATTGGATATGAATTCAATTCTTTTTCATTCCTTTTGTTAGTGCCTAAAATTGCATTAAGCAATTGGACCCTTGTCCCCTCTTAACAATTGAAATAGCATAAGTTAAAACATGCTAAATTTAGATGTCTAAAAGATTTATCCCTTATTTTAATCAAATTTTGAGTCATTGGTCTTGTTTCTATATTCAAATATTTCTTTAGAAGGTTGATTTCTTGTGAAATTGGTTAAGTCCTCTATATTAACTATTGTTTGATAAGAGATATCTATGAAATTTGCAAAGGATGCTTCAGAAGACAAGGGACATGTACTTTACTTTTCAAAGGTATTTTCATGATGATAAAATTCTCCAAGTACATAGGTATGTGTATGTTTTCATGTGTATATTTCATTACTACCTTAAGCTCAAGGGGAAGAAGCTCCATATCTCTAGAGGAAATAGTCCTATTGCCCCTTAAATGGTTTTACTGATTAATTTATGAGATTATATTTAGGTATCAAGAGAATCCTACACTCCTCCCCATATCAAAATAATGGTGTAAAGGCAAAGAAGTGGTCGAGAATCCAAACTCACATCTAACTAGGACATGTGGTGCATTCTGGGGGGTTTAATTTTTGGGGTCGTTTTTAGAGAATGTCCCACTTAGTTTTTATGGGCAAAGTGTAGAAATTCCCCAAGGGATGAATGTCTAAGTAAATAAGTTGAAAAAGATACCACATGTCAACTCCTCAATGTTTTAGAGTGTTAGTCCTCATTTGAAGATTGCCCCACTTACCCTTTGGTAGGAAAAGTTCAAAAGGTCTCTGAGGTATGAGTGCTTAAACATGAAATCTAAGATTTTGGGCACATGGTAGGATTTTAGGGATTTTAAGTATTAGGCCCTTTCTAAAGATTGCCTCTTTTAGAAATTGGGCAAGGTTCAAATGGTCCCTAAAGTCTTAGATGATCAAGGTAATGACACATAATGTTCATACACTCCATTTAAGTCTTGGAATATATTTCACCATTGCACCAAAAAGATATGGTAAGTAAAAAGGTACAAAGAGTCCCCAAGGACCCAAAAATTGAATTGACTAGTAAGGATTGAACATTTGGCACTCTTACATCCCATAAGGAGCTCAATATGCATTACATCAATGTACTAAAGGAAGTGATAAGGTAAGAAAACCTTAGAGGACCCAAAAAAGCACTAGAAGGTAAATTTTGCTTAAGCAGGTCCATGTGTTGTAAAGGAGAAATGTCAACACACTTCCCTCCATTTTTCAAAAGCTTATTAAATAATAAATTTGTAGTTGGTGATTAGTTATTTCATTTTGAGGCATTAATAGTAACCCTAATATCAAAATGTGAGGGTTTATAACTAAATTTTTCATTTCATTTGAATTCACCCTTCTTGTTTAGAGCTAATATTTATGCCTTCAAGTGATTTGTGTGCCAAAATGACATGTAACACAAAAATAGTGATAACAGTGAATTCTTAAAGGATTTTCTAACTCCATCTACATGCAACTCTCATTATTACTAGTAAGTGTTCCTTGACCCTCTATTGTTGTTTTCTTGAAGGGAGTTTAAGGATATTTGGAGGGTTTTTAGTGTGAATAATGCATTCTATAATATTTCACTTAGTGAGTTAAGTAAAAATGGCCACATCTTCTACATCAGTAAAGAGTAATATCACCTTTGTTCTTGATGGAATTAGAGACAAATGTTCAAGGGTTAGATTTCATAGATCTATTAAATGTTTTATAGTGGTAAAACCCTCTCTGAGTTATTTCCAACCTCATCAAGAGCTATATGGTCCCTATGGTAGAATTCCCTTTGGTTTCCTTGTATCTTGAGCTAGTTATTACATGTGCCTAGGTTTATCACCCAAACACTAAGACTGTTATGGATGAGATTAAATTATTTGTGTGTTAATTTACCCCCAAGGCCCTTATCACCACGCTTGGAAGTCCTTCCCAACTTGAGAGTATCACATTTACTTTGGAGGAGTCCTGAAACTACATA
The DNA here is from genome assembly GCA_037957365.1 of Torreya grandis. Taxonomy (NCBI): domain Eukaryota; kingdom Viridiplantae; phylum Streptophyta; class Pinopsida; order Cupressales; family Taxaceae; genus Torreya; species Torreya grandis. The sequence continues at coordinate 1,426,538 of JARHVA010002711.1, read as the reverse complement.
GAAGAAAAGGACAAGGTGGTATAAGACATTGTGAACTCTTGTTGGCTAGCTAAGAAAAGGTAAAAGGTCTCTTAAATTTCAAAAAATCTAAAGCTAATAGAGTTCAATAAATTGCCTTAATACATGATTTCCATGGTGGACTAAATATATGGTGTTCCCACTACAGAAAAGTTTGAACCATGGATGTTCTTGATCCCAATGTATGTGTTGGAAAGAGAGAAAAAGTTGGATTAGGCAACTATCTTAAGTGATAAATTGCACAAAGAGATGATGAAACTTCATAGTGAAATTTTTTCAAAAGAACCATTCACAAGTACCTTCTACATGTCTTCTTATTTAATGTATAGCTTAGTACACAACATGATTTTCCTGAGGCTTACCAGGAACCTTTATAGAATGAGGATATATGAAGTATACCTAGAAATGAATTTGGAGGGATTCAAAAATAAATTATATAGAGTGTATAACTACTTCTTTAAGGCTATTATGATAATTTTCTTCCCTTTAAGAAGTCTTAATAGAATGTCCAAGGTAGCCTAAGAGGTAATTGATATATTTAGTGCCTCATACATTTAGTTCAAAACACTCACATACATCAAGGTGAGTGGTTACATGGGAGCTCCTTACAAATTTCCAAGGAACATGGATGATAAAGTTGTGATCATGAAATTGTGCAAGCAAATGGTGCATCTATATGAAATGATTATTGTCAAAAAGATAAACAATCCTTCTAAGTTTCTAGTAGAGATAAAACACTACACATGTCTTTCTCTATCTAAAGCAAAGGGATTAGAGCAAGAAATGGTATACTATAGGATTGACAAAATTCTATCTAGACCTAGATAGGATATGAGATGGTTGATAAATATTTCAATAGGTGTATTATTACACCAAGTGCACTATGAAGACATCTAGTTTGATTGTACCACTATAGAAGATGTCAAGAAAATAGATTACATGAGGTTAATGGTATAGGAAGTTCTCACCTAAAAAATTTCTCTCATCCCCAAAGACATGGTTGATGATAAGATGACACTAGAAGCAACATATACAAATAATAATGTTAAAATGTAAATTATAACATAGGTTGACTTCACCACATAGAAAAATGTCTCTATGACATAGAGGGATTTTAAGATTATGAGGAGAAAACTTAGGTGGTTAAATGAGCATGGGGTTAATATTGGTACACATGACATCCCTAACCTCAAAAAATTTAAATAATTTATGGAACTAAAGGCAATCCTACCAGCATACATGGGTGATCCTTCAACTCCACCATTCAGCAGCAAAAGGTAGGGGAAGTGAAAGGTAGGTGAAACTGATTTCTCTAAAAATATTGATATAGAATCAATAATAGCCTCCTGATCCAAAGAGGGATTTCCATTCTCAAAGTTGACAAGTCTAGAAAAAAATGGAACAAGATTGCTATAAGAGAAGTGTAACTAGCCAGTGCCACTCCCATATTCATCATAATTGATCAAGCTCCCAAAATACCAGTCATTCTAGCTATTTACCTACTTGATCCATGCACACAACAACCTATAATTGATTCTTCTCTATAGACCTACACAACAAAGAGGGGAGTAGAGGGAGATATAGAGTATCTTAGATGAAAGAGGCCAAAGAAAATATTACAACCTCTAATCAAGAGTCTTAAAAAGAAGAAGGAAGTTACATTCAAAGATATCCCTCCTAAGGAAGCTTCCTTAAAAAGAATAGAAGATAAATATTCATATGCCCAAAAATTGAGGGTCATGAGTGATGATGAGTATTAAGATGAAGGAAGACCTATTATTTAGGTAATGTAGAGACAACATGAATTTACTCCCCCTCAAGTGAAGATGGGGCAAAGAACTCTAAGGGAAAGGCCACAAACCCTAATGAAGGTCTCAATGGTAGGATTATTCATTGAATAGGATCCCCTAAGAGTAAGGGATGGAGATGATGGGGAGGATGTATTGATCTTAAATGATCCTTTATACTTTGAAGATGTAGTGCAAGTTGGGATTGAAGTGGCCACACAGGCCCATACTCCTTAAGAAAAGGAGATAATTTACTTTGACATAGATGTATTTTTCAAAAATGTCATCACCCAACCACTAAACCAAGATAAGGGTGGGGAGGTTGAAAATGTGTGTGCATATATTGAGAATATTGGAGAGGAGCTAGTACATAGTGAACATGTCCCCACCAGTAGTGAAAAGGTGGAGGCATAGAGGGAAGAACAAAAAAATGTTACAATAGTTTTCAGAGCATTGTTGGATGTGTCTTCCCTTCCAAAGGTGTCAAACTCGATACCTAAGGAAGGAATAAATATTGGGTAAGGTGGGGAATAAAGCCTATAAATGGGTACCCCCACCCCTTCTAAACCAAATAATTAAGTTGATAAATTGAAAATAGATGTTGAGGTAGGAGTCTCTATAGATGCTTCATTGATTGAAGTACCCCAAGGGATTTTCCCTCATATTAAAGTTCATGATCATGTTCAACATAAAGGTGATGAGGCCATGATTGGTGAAGAGTTGACTAAGGGAAATAATGAGGGCACCATATTTTATTCCATCTAGGGTACCCAATTTGTCAAGGAAGGTGAATTGGTTTTAAAATCATCCACCCAACTTGTAGAAAAAAGAAGCTCCATTGATAGATTGCTCATGGGGTCCCAACAACTCAAGCCAAATTTTGAAGTCCTAGAGTAGATAGAGCCAAGTGAAGAAGGGGAAAGAGGAGATGATAAGAAGGGTAATGAATCAGAGAATGATGAATAAGTCAAGAAAATTGTGCTAGGATTGAAACATACACCCATGACACTCTCCTTATCAAATGTTCTATTAATGCCACCATTTATTACATCAAAGCCTGCATGAAGGTCCATGACCCTAATGGCATTCAAATTTAGACCCCTTCTTTAGCTAAAAGATTAGGTTAAGGAGAAAAATATTATTTGAATTAAAATCAAGGATATATATGTGATGAATATTACCCAGGCATAATAGGTCAAACCCCCCAAAAAGGCTAAAAGACTTACTAGTACCATATTTCTTGATGACAAAAAAAAGAATGTAGAGATAGCTATTCCCCAAATTAATGATTTAAATAAGGATTTTCCCCTTAAGAGATACATAATTTATAGGTATAATCTAGGGGAGCCTTCTAGGAATGATTTGAAGCATAACTCACAATTTTTGGCCAGCATGGTGTCCAATAGAATAGACAAAGATAAAGCCACCATGGAGCAATTGAAAGCCTAAAATAAGGTTATGATCTAGTAATTTGAAAATTTATTGAGTGAGCCTAAAGTATTAACTCCAACTTCTAAAATAGATCTAAATCCTCCTCTTTTCTCTTTGATTTCATTTCATTTCAGTCAAGTTGAAGAAATTAAAATCTAGAGGCTAGGCAACTAAAGAGTGGCAAGAAGATTTGAGCACTAGGGCTAAGGAGATTATTCATTCAACATTAGAATGTTTGGATGATATAATGGATAAATAAGGAGAGTGTGACACCTAGATGTCCAATTACAATGTAGATATAAATAACTTGGAAAAATCTAACCCAAAATAGAAAAAGTATGTAATGTGGGCATAGACACTTTAGTGGCAGAGAAGATCATCTCTTTATATGATCATAAGAGGCCCAGAGAGTATCAATTGGTAGTTAAGCATTGGTTGATAGTGCTCAAAGAAGGAATATTTGATTTAAAGGGAGAGGAGTAGTCTCTTAAGATTGTGAATAAATAAATAGATGATTCCATTAGAAAAATGGTGAACCTTGATAGCACAGGTGATTTGATAGAAGAGGCAATACATAGTGCTCTAAAAATCCTCATTAATGTGACTTAAGGAGCCTTTGATAAACATAAGATAAGGTAGTTGGTGGCACTTGAGAAGGATTGTGACCAACTCAAAGCACTCATTAGGCATAAATAAGCCATACTTCATAACGTCACCACCTGGGTTGAGGAATATAATGTTAAGTTCAAATACTAAGAAGGCCTTGGATCAAAAGGATATCACCTCCATGATTGATACATATACCAATTATAGGAACAAGTTGGAAAAGGATTTAGTTATCAACATTGATTCTAGAGCATAACTGAGTATTTTAATTTCTTATTAGTTCGAACTATTCTTCCCTCTTCCTCCCTTTCTCTTTCTTCTTCTTTCTCCTCATTTCCCTCCAAGAAACTATTGTACCCTACCCATTATTATCATGCCCCTTTCAGATTCAATTTTGTATAATCATTAGGATTGGAAAGGGATGTTTTAGTTTGTTCTACAATAAGACAAAAGTTTATTTTTGTCTCTTTTAGGACTACTCTCCTTGTGTATAGCTATAAATATTATACCATAGTTCAATATTAAAATTATCATCATCATAGAAGCATGATCATAGTTTGAGGAATCATTTTTGTTACAACATCTGACAAGCTCTAGGCCCATGAAAGAATTTTATAGCTAGAGCATATTTTAGGAATATGCTAAGTGTATCTAAACAAATGTATAAGTAAAGGGGGTTTGTCCCTTTATAAGGGTTAGTAAATTTTTTGAGTCTAAAGCTATAGCTTAGGAGAGTTCTCCCTATGAGATTTTTTTGGTGCCAAATTGATTTCTATTGTAAAATCATTGGCAATATTTGAGAGCATTCATAATGTCTCCCTTGTTACATATTTGTTTCACATAGTGTTATGTTATGTAAATTTTGAGACATGTCATGTACAATTTTGATTTAGTTGATTAATGGAATATGTTCATGGTTTCTTTCTCCTTCCAGTTGTTGAAGTATAATGCTTTGTTCTACTTGCTTTGTATATTGGTCATCTGATGTATTCTTCTTTATGGTAATCATTTAGAGTTTATATCAAGAGTATAAAATCCTTTCTACTTTGAGATTTGGGAATAAGATGCTGATAGTTTTCTAAGGGTAGTCCTAGGAACATGAATTTAGTTAGAGGGAATTATTGAAAGGTTATTAGTAGCATTGTTTGTAAGCTTTTGAGGGTCATTTGTGCATGATTTCATTTAATCTATTTCTAAGCTAAAAAACACATTTTAATGAAAATAATGGACCTATTTTGTGAAAATTTTCATGCTTATTTACTAACTACCCACTTTTTTATCCATTATTTGAATAAACATAGTTTTACCTCATCCTACCCTGCTGATAACATACTATTTGCATATTATAAGTGTTATTTTCCTTGCAAATGCATGACACCCTCTATAACTAAAATGTATTCATTATGTTTGCTTTGAGTCTTAGTGTTTTAATTCTTTATTTTCCCATTGTAATTAAAATAATCATCAAGATAAAGATTGCATCCATATTTTTATTTGTCTTCAGAAGCCTGTATATGATATAAAGTATTTTTGCATTTTTGTGTGACAACCCTTCTTAGGTGAAGTGTATAAGTTTGGTTGTGCTTGGATAATATTTCCCTTTTAGTAACAATAATCCTCATGAAGATTTAAGGGTTAAATTCTTTCATGTGAGTAAGTTATTTTACTATGTCCTCTCACCTTGGTCTAGGTAGAGGCAAAAGTAGTAGGGAATTGACCATACCCTTTGTGCGTGCTTCCTAATAATTTATTATGTCTAGTCCATTTTATATGTTAAACCCTTCCCTAGATATAACAACATACTAGTGGGTTTCTCATCTTTGCTTATCATGTTTTATTTTTTGAGTGAATAAGGTTGAACTATAGAGGTGTACAACTAGGAACCAACATGCTTTTTGGCATCATTACCAAGGATTTTTGTAGAAAGTAGTTGTAATATTCTAGAGATTTCTATATATTTATGTAGCCTTGATCCCAATTTTTTTTATTTTGATAATTCTCATAAGCTTCATCAAAATTTTCACTCAAAACATATCACAATGGTTTTTTAGCTATTAGGATCTAGAAATTTATTTCTAGTGGTGACTCTGAGTTTCTTTTCTTTATTTTCAATCAAATTAGTGCCTATCTTTGTTCTTAATATATTAACACTTAGTTTTAAGTGCTCTTTTATTTAAAAAGATGGAATGGTTGAGGTCAGCTTTCAAAAGTGACCCATCTAGGTAGATTGTTTCCCTATTATGTATTCATCAAAGGAGGAGGTGACTAGTTTGGTGGCCTGCTTAAGAGACCAGTTCAGTTGCTAAGGATCATCCAAGTTATGGTGACCTTGGATTACCTATTAACCATACCCTAATTTAATATTACCATAGCTTCCCTAGATATTCTAAGCTTTACAACCCTATATATTATCTTACTCCTTTCTCACCAATTCAGTCTCCCCTTAATTCTGATCCAACAAGTCTACCTCATTTTCTAGATCACAATTCTTTACCATTTGTTCTTGAACATATCATTGAACCAATCATGAGGCATAGGGATCAATATGGGAATGAGCATCCTACATTTTTCATTCCTAAATTTAGACCCATCAACTTTGAAGGGATGGAAGGTTATCCAAATGAGATAAGAAAATGTCTTCCAAAGTTTCAAGGGAACAATGCAATAATCAGTGATCAAAATTTGAAAGCCTTTAAAAATATCATCAAGGATTATGAGGTTAAATGTGAGGATGTGTGTATCAATTTATTTATGCACATGTTGGAAGATGATGCATGTGATTGGTTCAATTCCCTTCACTAGGGATGTATTGACTCATGGGAAGAGATGAGGAATGTTTTTAGGATCCACTATGGTAAAATTATTAATCTAAGGTTTATCTTGGCTAAATTTGAAAATATTAAGAAGAATCCTAATGAATGTTTGTAGGATTTCAATACCTAGTTTAATAAAGCTATGATGCAGTTACCCGAGAACATAAGGCCTAGTGACATAGTATGCTTGATAAAGTATTATGATGCCTTTGATAAAAAGGTTGATTATTATTTGAGGGATAAGGATCTCTCAAATCTACAATTAGATTTCAATATGTCCATCTAAATAAAGAATAATATTAAAGATATGGGAAAGCCTTTTAAAAAATGGGTTGATGTGAAGCTAGTCAATATAGAAAAGGCACATCTACTAAGGCCACTAACTTGGAAGACACTAGTAAGACTTTGGCTTCTATTGTCAAAGAAATGTCTTTTAAGTTGGCCATAGTTGAGAAGGGAATCCCTAATGTGTCTACCAGTAAAGAAAGGACTCCAAATCTACATCAAGCTCAGAAGGGACCTATTTTCCACAATCAATATAATGATAAGGGAAAGAGTCTTACAAGTGAGGAAAGATTGGATAAAAACCATGGTAGAGGAGTTAGAAAAGAAGTGATTAATCCTTTGAATGCCAAGGTAAACATTGTGAGTCTTTATTTATGCATTGATTAGTGTGATAAATGTTTCCTCCCATACTCCCCATGTGACAAGGCTGAGGTAGTCGATGAAGAGTTGGGTAAGCCTAAAGATTTTTCATCTAACTATGAGGTTTTTATGTTTGATTGTCAAAGACCTCAAGGTGAATTGATGACTTCCATAGAGTTAAAGACTGATACTATGGTTGACCTATTATAGAGTGTTGTATAATTGGAATGTGTCCTAACATTTGATTCTACATGGGATATTAATGTAGCCCAAGCATATGAATTACATGTGGATAACTTTATTCAATTACGTTCTATGATTATCAAGAAGTACCCAAAGGTAAATCCATCAAATGATAATAGGTATCTTTTAATTAATGTAGTAGATGCTTAGAGGAGTAAGATAAACTTAAGAAGTAAGAAACTAGGTGTTACTCCTCACGATACTACCCCTGCACATCCAAAAGTAGGAGGTACAAGTAAGGAAACAAACAAATATATAACCATCTTAGAGGCCTACAAGAAATTATTGATCACTCAAGCTGCTAAGACTAGAGAGGTTCCTACCAAGAACAAAAAAATTCCTTTGTTATCTAGTATCTCTAAGGGTACTGGTGAGGTCAAATAGAACCCACCTCTAAACACTCCCATGAAGCATCCTATTTCATCCTATCCTAACCCACTTCAGACCTTAACTTAGTTATATCCCATCTAGAGATGCCATTACTCTTCCACCAAACACCCCTCTTCCTTAGTATAGCATATGTGACATAGCTTAGGTGTTGAGTCAAATAAAGGTCATAGTTCCACTTGTTGAATTATTGTTGATCCTAGAGCACAAAAAGAGAGCCTTTGAATATCTAGAATTTGGTGAGAATTTAATTTCCAATGAAACATAGATACCCCAAGTGCCTTTAAAAGAAAATGAAGAATCATAAAAGGTTGTTGAACCTACTCTTGAGGTCTATCTAGGTACAACATTGGTAGAGATCCAACTAGATGTGGAGCCATTATGCACAACCCTAATGATCAATGGCATGATTATTTACAATTACATGTTTTATTCTAGTGCTTCTTGCAATGTGATTCCCCTATGTGTCCTAAATGAGCTCAAGTTAAAAATAAAATTTGCCTTTGGTAAGTGTTATGCCATGCATTCAAGGGAGGTGCTAGTTTTGGGACAAGATAAAGGGTTGGTTATATAATTAGTAGTTCATCCTAGCAAGTTCTTGAATATTAATGTGGTAATTGTAGATTTCCCACCTAAATAAGGAATGTTATTATCATGAAAATGGCCCACGAATATGGGTGGAAGTGTGTAGATGGACCTTTCTTATACCACCATCCCTCTATAGGGTAAGATGGTCAAACTTCACAAAGAACCTAAGATACTACATATAACTAAAGATCCAAATCATAATCTAAAGGAAGTAATGTACATTGATGTTGAGCTGGGTAATTTGGATAGGAATATTGATGTTAATGATCATCTAATTGCCCTTGATGAAGAACTTGATAAGGAAGATGAAATTTGGAAAATGTGCTTTGATGGAGCTTGATCTAGCTCTAGAAATGGAGCTAGGGTGGTCTTATATGCCCCAATGGTAAATGTTATATGTTTTCTTTCCACCTTGGTTTTGAGTGCATTAATAATATTATAGAGTATGAGGTGCTTTTACTTGGTTTGAAGATTGCTTGGAAGTATGGAATGAAGTGTCTACTTATCAAGGGTAATTTAGAGTTAGTAGTTAAACATGTCCATAATGCATATGCCACCAAGAATAAGAGGTTGAAACAATATAAAAATGGTTCCTAGGATTTGATTGAAAATTTTGATGTATTCAACATCTCTTATCATGATAGAGGTCTCAACCTAGAAGATAAAAAAATTGAATGGCTAGGTGCTCAATTTAACATTATAGGTATGATCCCTTACTATCAATATCATATGGAAGTGTTGGTTAGACCTTTAGTCCTAGATAATATTTTTCATTGGAAAGTATTTGAGGATGATGATTAGATTAAGAGGTTTCTAAATTATGAAGCTAAATTCTATGGTCAACTCATAGACTTGGTTCATGTTTGTGATAGGAAGGAGACCTTGTTTGGGAAAGACATCAATCAATTTATGAAAAACACTATCCCAAGAAGATTGGTTAGTTTGGAGGCATCTTTCAATGGAGTAGGTAGAATCAAGTTGAAATACTTATTTATTTCAAAAAGATATGATCAAATGTAATTTAAGTTCCCTAGAGAAACCAAGAAGAGTATAGATAGGTACTCACTTAAGCACAGATGAGAAAAGGGCTTATATATAGTTGCTAAATAAATATCGAGATTGCTTAACATGGTCTTATTCTAAGCTGAAAGCATATATGGAATATTTTCTCCAATATGTCATCCCATTACAATATGGTAGTAAGCCTTTTAGGTAAAATCAATGACCCATCAACCCCATCTTGACCACTAATATGTGGGAAGAGTTAAATAACCTAAGGGATACGGGTATTATTTAACCTATCAAGTATTCATCATGGGTTACAAATCTTATCCCCATGTGGAAGAAGAATGGTGATATGCACCTATGTGTATATTTCTAAAATTTGAATAAGGCTTATTTGAAAGATAATTATCCCTTGCCACATATAGATAACTTTTTATAAAATGTTATAGGATCAAAAATGATGTACACATTGGATGGCTTCTCTAGGTACAACCAGGTTGTGGTAAAATAATCAAAGAGGTCCAAGACTGCATTCACAATGTCATGGGGTACTTATGTGTACATGAGAATACCCTTTAGACTAATGACTATTGTTACGATGTTCCAATGAGCTATGGACATTGCCTTTGTAGGGATAATTAACAAGTTTATTATTATATATTATGATGATATCACTATGTACTCTAAAAATAAGGATGAGCACTTATTACACCTTAAGAAGGTGTTGATCAGATACAAGGAATTTGGTATTTCACTTAATCATAAGAAGTGCCACTTTGGAGTATAAAAGGCCAAATTTTTAGGACATATATTTTCAAAATAAGGTGTCATGATTGACCTTGAAAGGGTCAAATCTATTGACAAAGTGGCTATTTCATAATCCAAAAAGGGGATTCAATCTTTCTTTAGGTAGATCAACATTGTAAGGAGTTTTGTATCTAACTTTGTAGATATTACTCTACCTATCACTTCCATTTTGAAGAAGGACCAAACCATCAAGTGGGAGGAAAAAGTTGTACAAGAATTCAATGACATAAAAGGAACATTCAAGTCTACTCCTATATTGGCTAGTCCTATTTATGCAAACCCATTTCAAATATTCTCTTTTGCATCAAATCATACTATTGTTGTTGTCCTATTATAAAATAATAAATATGGTAATGAGCAACCTATATCTTTATTTAACAAAGCTATGCAAGGATCTAGACTAAGTTACAATATTATGGAGAAACTAGCCTTTGCCCTTTTGAAGGTTTCTAAAACAGTCAAGACTTATATTTTGAGTTCTAAAATTGTTTGCTACATCCCTCACACCATGGTGAAGGATATTTTAACTCAGACTGACATATCTAGTAAGAGGTGTAGATGGGTTAATAATTTACAATAGTATGACATGGATATTTAGACCACAAAGTTGGTAAGAGGGATGGGTCTAGCCAAGCTTATGGTTGAGACTAATTTATAAGTTATTGAGGTAAACAATGCTATTATTGACATCAATGATTATTTTAATCAATTTGACATGTCTCTATGGTATAGGGACATTGTATATTACTTAAAAAGTTTTAATTATTCCCCTAACCTAGGTAAGAATTAAATAATAAGTCTTAAGATCATGTCCCAAAAATACCTTTTGACTGAAAATGGACTTGCATGGAAGAATCTAGATGGAGTTATCCTAAGATGTGTGTTGGAAGACCAAACTCTTGACTTGATTGAAGATTTCCATAGTGGAGTATGTGGTGGCCACTTTTCACCTAAAGTTACATCCCATAAGATGTTGAGAACATGATATTGGTGGCCACATTTGTTTAAATATTTTTCTTTGAAAGTTAAAAGATGTGATAAATGTTAGATATTTACTAGGAGATTAAAAGATTTTAGCTCTCTTTCATTACATCTTGTGATGATTGAGGTCCCATTTAGACAATGGGGAATGGATTTCATTGGAGAAATTTTTGAGTCATCAAACACTATACATAACTGGATCTTAGTTGTAACTGATTACTTCACAAAGTGGGTAGAGGTGATTCCTATGAAGAAGGCAACACACCAAATCATAATGGATTTCTTGTTGAACTAGATTATTTAGATATTTGGTGTTCTTATTAAGCTTATTTATTATGATGACATGATTTTCAAATCTAATCCTCTAGTTATGATGTGTAAATACTATGGGATTGAACTTACTTATGCATATAATTACAATCCTCAAGGGAATGGATAAGCAAAATCAAGTAATAAGAATTTTCTCAAGATTTTTACATGAACATTGGAAGTAAATAAGAGGAAATGGGATGAATAGTTAAAGTTTTATTTGTGGGTAGATAAGTTCACACCCAAGAGATCCATAATAATAATCCCTTTTGATCTTATTTATGGAGTTCAAGTTTTTTTTATTATAAATTTGTAGTTGTCAACTTATCAGCTCATGTGGTAACTAGGAGATGCTAAACTAGGAGATGCCAAGAAAATAACCCATTATTAGAATAAAATGAACTAGATTATTGAGCTTGATGAAATTAGAAGATAGGCTCATTAAAAACACAACAATTTCAAGGAAAATTTGAATAATATATTTGATAAGAAGGTTGGTCCAAGAACCTTCTAGGTAGGTGATTTGGTTTTACTCTGGGATATAAGGCATGAGGAGAAGGGAAAACATGGTAAGTCTGATGTCTTATAAATGGGTCCCTATTCTATTGATTATTGGATTGGGTAACATAATTTCTTCTTGAGAGACTTAGATGGTGAAATGTTAGAGCATCCTGTCAATGACAAGCATCTAAAGTATTTTTTAGATTAAGTCCATCATAACTTGTTAAAATATTTATTATATTGTATAGTGCCTTGTTATTATATCCTATTATTGTTGTGTTTCCCCTTGTCTTGGGATCTATTTGTATAGATTTTTCCATTTTTGGTTTGTGTTCATGATCTAGTTCTGTGAGACTATTATGTTTTGTTGAAGCCTTCAAAGTTGCTTAGTCTTGACTCCACAATTAATGGATTGGCACCAGTCTTATTTTTTGTGGTTATTTGCACACCCATAGGGGGTATGCATCATTGAGAATGAGAAAATATTATTTCTTTAAATTTAATTAAGTAATTGGGCCCTTATCCCCTCTTGACAATTAAAATAGCATAAGTCAAAACACACTGAGTTTAGATGTATAAAAGCTTTTACCCTTATTTGTATCAAAGTTTGAGTCATTGGTCTTGTTTATGTCTTCACATATTTATTTAAAAGTTTGAGTTCATGTGAAATTGGATAAGTATTTTGTATTTAATATCATCTAGTAAGAGATATCTATGAACTTTTTGAAGGATACTTTAAAAGATAAGGGACATTTACTTTCAAAAGATATTTTCATGATGAAAAAATTCTCCAAGTGCAGAGGTATGTGTATATTTCATTACTACCTTAATCTCAAGGGTAATAATCCTTGTAGATTTAGAGGAAATAGTCTTGTTGCACCTTCAATGATTTTATTGATTAAGTTATGAGATTATCTTTAGTTATCGAGAGAATCCTACATTCCTCCTTGTATCAAAAGAATGTTGAAAAGGTAAAGAAGTGGTTGAGAATCCAAAATCACATCTAATTAGGACATGTGGTAGATTCTTAAGGGGTTTAAGTTTTGGGCTCCCTTCTAGAGAATTTCCCACTTAGTTTTTATGGGTAAAGTATAAAAAGTTCCCAAGGGTTGAATGTTCAAGTAAATAAGTTGAAAAGGATGCCATGTGTCAGCTCCTCAAGATTTTAGAGTGTTGGTCCTCATTTGAATGTTTCCCCACTTATCCTTTAGTGGAAAAGGTTCAAAATGTCTTTGAGGTGTGACCACCTAAACATTCAAGCTAAGATTTAGGACACATGGTAGGATTTTGGGTATTTTAAGTATTGAGCCCTTTCTAAAGATTACCTCTATTGTAAATTGGGTAAGGTTCAAAAGGTCCCTAAAGGCATGGATGAATGAGGTAATGTCATGTAGAATTCATACACTCCATTGAAGGATCATGACATCTTTCACCATTACACCAAAAAGAGTTGGTAAGTGAAAAGGGTGCAAAGAGTCCTTGAGGACCTGAACATCGAATTGGCTAGTAAGAATTGAACATGTGGCAATATTACATCCTATGGGGAGATTAGGATGTATTTCACCAGTGTACTAAAGGAAGTGATAAGTGAGAATGTGTGAAAACCCTAGAGGACTCAAAAAATCACTAAAAGGTAAATCTTGCTTAAGTAAGTCCATGTATTATAAAGGAGAAACATTGGCACACTTCCCTCTATTTTTCAAAAGTTGATTAAAAAATTAATGTGGTAGTTGGTGATTAGTCATTTAATTTTGAGGCATTAATGGTAACCCTAATCTCAAAATGTGATGGGTTATAACTAAACTTTTATTTTCATTTAAATTCACCCTTCATGTTTAAAGTTAATATTTGTGTCTTCAAGTGATTTGTGTGCTAGAATGATGTGCAACATGAAAATAGTGATCACAACAAATTCCTTGAGGATTTTCTAACTCCATATATGGGTCTCTCATAATTACTAGTAAGTTTTCCTCAACCCTCTGGTGTTGTGTTCTTAAAGGGATTTCAATGATATTTGGAGGGTTGTTAGTGTAAAGAATTAATTCTATAATATTTCTCTTAGTGAGTTAAGGAAAAATGGCCACATCTTCTACATTATTAAAGAGCAATATCACATCTATTCTGGATGGAATTAGAGACACAAATGTTCAAGGGTTAGATTTTTTAGCTCTATTAAATGTTTTAGAATGTTTAAACCCTCTCCTAGTTATCTCTAACCTTAATAAGAGATACATGGTCCTTACGATAGAATTCCCTTTGGTTGCCCTATATCCTAAGCTAGTTATTACATGTGCCTAGGTTTATCACCCAAACACTAAGACTGTTATGGATGGGATTCAATCATTTGTGTGTCCATTCACCCTCGAGGCCCTCAACACCATGCTTAGAATTCCTTCCTAACTTGAGAGTATCACACTTACTTTGGAGTGCTGACACTAAATAGAAGAAAAGGACAAGGTGGTATGGGACATTGTGAACTCTTGCTAGCTAGCTAAGAAGAGGCAAAAGGTCTCTTCAATGTCAAAAAATTGAAAGGAAATATAATTTAATGAATTTAATCAATATATGATTGCCACGATATCTTGAATTTATGGTGTTCTCACTACCAAAAAGTTTAAACCATGGATGTTCTTGATCCTAATATGTGTGTTGGAAGGAGAGAAGTTGGACTGGGAAACTATCTTAAGTGACAACTTGCACTAAAAAATGATGCAACTTCACAGTGTAATTTTTTTGAAAGAAGCATTCACAGGTAACTTCTACATGTCTTCTTATTTGATGTATAGCTTGGTACATAATAGGATTTTCCTAGGATTTACTAGGAACTTTTTTGGAATGAGGATATATAAAGTATACCCAAAAATGACTTTAGAGGGATTTAAAAATATCTTCTATATAGTGTAAAACTAATTATTAAACACTATAATGGGCATTTTCTTCCCTTTAAGAAGTCTCAATAGAATGTCCAGGGCAGCTTGGGAGGTAATTGATAGATTTGAGGCCTCATACATTTAGTTCAAAACATTCACATACATCAAGGTGAATGGTTACTCAGGGTCCCCTCATAAATTTCCAAGGTACATGGATGATAAAGTTATGGTCATAGAATTGTGCAAGAAGATGGTGCATCCACATGAAATGATTGTTGCCAAAAATATAAATAATCTTTTCAAGTTTTCCTGTAGAGATTAGACACTACACATGTCTTTTTTTAGCCAAAGTGAAGTGATTAGAGAAGGAAATGGGATACTATAAGACTGAAAAAATTTCACCTACACCCAACTATGATATAATATGGTTGATAAATACTACAATATGTGTAATCTTGTACCAAGCACACTGTGAAGACATTTGATCTAATTGTACCACTAAATAAGATGTCAAGAAATCATATTACATGAGGCTGATGGTATAAGAAGTTCTTGCCTACAACATTGCTCTCATTCTCAAAGACATGGTGGATGACAAGATGAATCTAATAGAAGAATATATAGAGAATAATGTTTAAATGTAATCTATAACATAGGTCAACTTCACCACCCAAGAAAATGAATCCATGGCATGAAGGGATTTTAAGATTATGATGAGAAGATTTAGGTTATTAAAGGAGAATAGGGTTGATCTCAGTGCACATAACACCCTTGACCTCTAAGAATTCTGATAAGTTTTAGAACTAAAGCCATTCCTACCAGCATACATGGTTGATCCTTTAGCTCCACTAGTAGTAGTAAAATGCAAGTAGAAGCAAAAGGTAGGTGATATTGATTTCTCTAAAAATATTGATATAGAATTAATAACAACCTCCTAATCCAAAGTGAAATTATCATTCTAAAATTTTACAAGTTTGGTATAAAATTGGGACAAGATTCATATATGGGAAGTGTAACTATCCAGTGCCACTCCCATATCCATCTCAACTGAGGAAGCTCCATAATGCTAGTCATTCTAGTTATTGGCCTGCTTGCTCCACCCACACAACAACCTATAGTTGATCTTTAGCTAAGAATCTACCTAAGAAAGAGGGGATTAGAGGGAGATCCAAATTAGCCTAGACAAAATATACCAAAGAAAATAATACAACCTATAGCTAGGAGTCCTAAGAAGAAGAAGGAGGTTACATTCAAAGATATGCCTCCCAAGGAAGCCTCCTTAAAAATAATAGAATATCAATCTTCATATGCACAAAAATTGAGGGACATGAGCTATGATGATGATTCAGATGAAGGAAGACCTGTTGCTATGGTAATGAAGAGACAACATGCATTTACTCTCCCTAAAGTGAAAATGGGGCAATGATCTCTAAGGGAAAGGCCACAGACCTCGGTGAAGGTCCCAGTGGTAGGATTATTCATTGAATAGAATCCCTTAGGAGTAAGGGATAGAGATGATGGGGAGGATGTCTTGATCTTAGATGATCCTCTATATTTTAAAGATGTAGTGCTGGTTAGGATTGAGGTGGACACACAGGGCCATACTCCTCAAGAAAAGGAGATAATTTCCTCTAACATGGAGGTAGTTGATAAAAATGTCATCACCCAACCACTAAACCAATACAAGGGTGGGGAGGTTGAAAATGTGTGTGAATCTAGTGAGAATATTGGAGAGGAGCTAGTGCATAGTGAACAAGTCCCCACCATTAGTGAAAAAGTGGAGGCATAGAGAGAATAAAAATTGAATGTTATAATAGCTATTGGAGTATCACTGGATGTTTCTTTCCTTCTAATGGTGTCAAGCTCAATACCTAAGGAAGGAATAAATGTTGGTGAAGGTGGGTGATCAATCCTATAAATAGGTACCCCCACCCCTTCAAAACCAAATAAGGAAAAATATAAATTAAATAAAGGTGTTGAGGTAGAAGTCTCTAGAGATATTGCTTTGATTGAAGTACCTCAGGGGCTTCTCTCTCATATTAAAGTTCATGATCTTATTTGACATAAAGGTGTCAAGGCCATGATTGGTGAATATTTAACTAAGGAAATAAGGAGGGCACCATAGAGTCTTCCATCTAAGGTACCCAATCTAAAAATGAAAGTGAATTGTTTTCAAAACATTCTACCTAGCCTATAGAACAAAAAAGCTCCATTGACAGACTGTTCATGTGGTCCCATCAGCTTGAGTCATATTTTGATGTCATGGAATAGATAAAGCCAGGTGAAGAAGGGTAAAGAGGAGTTGATAAGAATGGTAATGAATAAAAGAGTGATGAGGAAGCTAAGAAAATTATGCTAGGCTCGTAACCTACTCCCATAACACTCCCCTTGTCAAATGTTCTAGTAATGCCACCATTTATTACATCAAAGCCTACATCAAGGTCCATGACCCTAATGGGATTCTAGAGTAGACCCCTTCTTTGGGTAAAATATTAGGTTAAGGAAAAAAGATTATTTTAATCAAAGTTGAGGACATAAATGTGATGAAGATCACCCAAGCATATAAGGCTAAACCCCTAAAGAAGGCCAAAACACTTACTAGGACCACATTTACTGATGGAAAATAAAGGAATGTGGAGATAATTATTCCCCCACCTGGTGTTTTAAAGAAGGATTATCCCATTGAGAGATAAATAGTTTATAGGTATGATTTGGGGGAACCTTTTAAGAATGAGCTAAAGTATAACTAACAAGTTTTGGCTGGCATGGTTTAACATTAAATGGATAAAGATAAAGCCACCATGGAGCAATTAAAATCCTATAATCAAGCTATGATCTAGTACTCACAAAATTTATTAATTCTGCCCAAAGTAGCAACTCCAACTTCTAGTATAGCTCTAGACCCTCCTCTTTTCTCCATGAGTTCATTTCATTTTGGTTGATTTGATGAATTAAAATCCAAAGGTCGGGAAACTGAAGAGTGGCAAGAATATTTGAGCACTAGGGATAAGGATATTACTCATTCAACATTATAATGTTTGGATGATATAGCAGATAAACAAGGAGAGTGTGACACCTAGATGTCTACTTACAATGCAAATATAAAGAACTGGGAAAAGATCCAACCCAATATAGATGAATTATGTAATGTGGACATGGGCACTTTAGTGGTAGAGAAGATCATCTCTTTAGGTGATCACAAGAGGTCCAGAGAGTATCAATTGGTAGTGAAACATTGGCTAATAGTTCTCAATGAAGGAAACTTTTATTAAAAGGGAAAGGAGTAGTCTCTCAATATTGTGACTAAATAAATAGATGATGCCCTTAGAAAAATGGTGAACCTTAATGGAATAGGTGATTTGATGAAAGAGGTAATACATAGTGCTCTAAAAATCCTCATTGATGCACCCTACGGAGCCTTTGATACCCACAATATAAGGTAATTGGTGGCACTTGAGAAGGATTGTGACCAAATAAAAGTAAAAAATTTGGTGTAAACAGGCCATGATTTAGAAGGTCACTACTTATCTTGAGGAATATAATTTCAAATACCAAGTAGGCCCGGATCAAAATGGTATAACCTCCATGATTGATAGGTATACCAATTATAGGAGTAAGTTGGTGAAGAATTCAGTTATCAACATCGATTCTATAGTATAATTGGGTATTTTGTTTTCTTCTCAGTTGGAATTATTATTCCCTCTCCCTCCTTTTTTATTTCTTCTTCTTTCTCCTCATTTACCACTAGGAAATGATTATACCCTACCTATTAGTGGCACACCCCTTTCAGATTTAGTTTTATATAATCATTTGTATAGGAAATGGATGTTTTAGTTTGTTGTACAACAAGATAAAAGTTTATTTTTATCTCTTATGGGACTTCTCTCCATGTGTATAACTATAAATATTCTATTATGGTTCAACATTAGAATTGTCATTATCAAATAAGCATGAACATAGTTTGAGGAATCGTGTTTTCTATAACATCTGATAAGCTCCAGGCCTATGAAAAAAATTTCTAGTTAAAGCATATTTTAGGAATATGTTGAGTGTAGCTAAACAATTGTGTAAGTAAAGGGAATTTATCCCTTTATAAGGGTCGGTCAATTTTTTGAGTCTAAATCTATAGTTTAGGAGAGTTCTCCCTATGTGATTTTTTTGGTGCCAAATTGATTTCTATTATAGAATCATTTGCAAGCTTTGAGATAATTCATAATGTCTCCCTTTTTATAGATTTCTTTCACATAGTGTTATTTTATGTAAATTTTGAGACATGTCATATACAATTTTGATTCATTTGATTAATGGAATTTGTTCATGGTTTCTTACTCATTCCAATTGTTAAAGTACAATTCTTTGTTCTACTTTATTTGTAAATTGGTCATCTGATGTATTCTTCTTTATGGTAGTCATTTAGAGTTTATATATAGAGTATAAAATCATTTTTACTTTGAGATTTAAGAGTAGGTTGTTGATAGTCTTCTAAGGGTAGTCTTAGGCACATGAAATTAGATGGAGGGAATTCTTGAAAGGTTATTAGCAACATTTTTTGTAAGCTTTTGAGGGTCATTTGTGCATGATTTCATTTCATCTATTTCTAAGATAAAAATCATCTGTTAATTAAAATGATGTAGCTATTTTTTGAACTTCTTCATGCTCATTTACTAACCACCCAAATTTTTATCCATTATTTGAATAAAAATAGTTTGACCTCATCCTACCCTATGGATAACATACTATTTGCATATTATAAGTGTTATTTACCTTGTGAATGCATGAGAACCTATATAAATAAAATTTATTTTTTATGTGTGTTTTGAGTCTTAGTTCTATAATTCTCTATTTTCCCATTGTCATTAAAATAATCATCAAGATAAAATTGTAGCCATATTTTCATCTATCATTTGTGCATTTTCATGTGACAACCCTTATTGGGTGAAGTGTATGAGTTTGGTTGTGTTTCGATCATATTTCCCTTTAAGTACCAATAATCCTCATGAATATTGAAGTACTAAATTCCTTCATGTGAGTAGGTTAATTCATTAATTCCTCTCACCTTTGTCTAGATAGAGTGAAAAGTAGCAAGGAATTGACCATACAATTTGTATGTGCTTCTCGATCATTTACTATGTCCAGTTAATTTTAGATGTTAAACCCTTCCTTGGATATAATGACATACTAGTGGGTTTCTCATCTTTTCTCATCATATTTTCTTTTTTGAGTGAATAAGGTTAAATTATAGAGGTGTAAAATTGGGAACAAACACCTTCCTTACAAAGATTGAGTTTGTCAAGTCTTTATGAAACATTATTATAGAAGTCCTTCATGAAGTGAAGAGAATGCGTGTAAGCTTCTCCCTTTCATAAGAGTGTCCATTGCAAGCATAAGTGGTAATAGAGTTTCACAAGTGCAAACCTTATTTTTCTATGTTTTAACATGTGGGCACACCCCATGTAGGGAAGAGGTGTGAGTAGGTTGATTAGGGGGATTAGTGACACTAATATATGATGCTTCATATCATGTAGGAGTGATAGCATGGATCTAGTTAGAGGTAAAGTAATTATCACCCTCTTGTACATGAGGAGTAGAAGGAGATTCTTTCATGTGCATAAGATATGACACTAAAACTAGACACATAAGTGTTAGCTTATGTGTTGAATCCTCTATGTGTGTATAGGTTTGCTTGATAATTTAATTCCATATATGATAAAGATAACATTATATGATATATTACATATATTGAATTTGATAGAAATCATCATCTATACATGTGTTTATGTCTTTTCTAAGTTCATTTTGAATTAGAGGGAATAAGCATGTGAATGAAATTATTATACTTTACAATAAATAGTGATTAATTCCTTATATCATTATGATCATGATTGTATGAAATATAAACTAGAAGATGTATAAATAGGATATGATAAAAACCCTAAGTGTGTCTAGGGTTAGGGTTTTTAAATATAGGACTTCTTTCTTAACAATTTAAATTAGATCTAAAATAAATTGAAATCCTAATATGAAATTGATTTTAATTAGTTATCTTGTATACAAAAATTTAAAAACTAGAAGTATGTAAAACTATTGCACAAAAAAATTGATAATGTAAGTTAGGGTTTGGAGAAATATTTGAAGTAAGATAGGATCATCAAATGATTATTCTTTTAGGGTTTTACAAAAGTAATTTCTTATGTTTATTTAAAGGGATGAGATTACTATATTATTTACATAAATTTCAATAATAATCTATTTATTTGTTATGGTTTTGACATTATTTGAAAACTCACTATTGTTTATGATCTAGGTTCTAGAATTTTAAATCTAAGTAGTAGTCTATGTCATCAATAGGATTTTGATATTCATCTATTCACTAGACAATAGTGCCCAATTTGGATAGTAGCACCATCTATGTGTAGTGTCCTAAATTTGGTGTTAATGTCCCTTTTATGGTATTACTCTTATTTTTAAGGAGCATATGTGCTTGTGTTTGTATCTCTTGTTCCTACATGACTGAAACCTATAGCTCTATATTTTACCTAGAAAACCTAATTTGATGTTCAAATCTTAATCTCCATGTAAGTATGGAATTATCAATAATTTTCTATTATTTTATTATGATGGACTAGACATCCTCAACACCCAATTATGTAGAGAATTGCCTACATACCAATACTCCAAGGAGGGATCAAGTCCGATGTAGTTATCCCACCTAGTTTTTGATGTATGTGAAAGAGAATGCTAGAATTAGAGTGGCCTTGGATGCCTTGAATTTGCTTGAGTTTTGAAATGCTTGAAAACTAGACTTAGGGATATAGTAGATGGTAGTATTCATAAATTAGGGTAGAATAGGGATCAAATACCTTATTTTTTCACAATTTTGTCTTTGCTTTGAATAGATTTTGCATCTATTTTCCATTTAGTTAATAGAGGTGGATTAGACTTATATTTATAGGGTTATGTTGCTTATGAGGATAATAAAATGATATTAGGTAAAACTTTTGATGGGCGGCACACATTTGAAAAACTATATGTTGGGAAGAGTTAGGGTTAAGGACAACAGAGCCTAGATGGGGACACTATCACCATGTGGCTATTGTGTCTAAAAGGTAGCACTAATGTACACCTATAATATTGTTGAGAAATTTGGTTTCAGATCCAAGAATATAGTTCTAAGACTATGTTAATACTATCTGTAGGTGATTGTGGTCTACTAAATGGATATAAATGTAAGTTTAGTGCTCAATGATAGGTCTATGGCTAGCCTAGGGATATGTTGACTCAAGTGATACTCTTAGCATCCAATTACCAATTTTAGGTGATTAAAATATGTTATTTATTACATGATTGGTAGATTACATATCTTTTTTGTATACACTTACATTTCATGGTGTACATGAGTAACATGAATGGCATACATATATACATGATATATAGATGCATAGATGTTAGAATATTCCTTACCTGCATGTCATGCCAATATTGGAAGCATCTTCTTCCATAGGTCATGTTATGATAGGTTATATATTTAAATGAAATTTACATTAAACATCTTGAGATAACTTAATTTCACACACATTCACTTATATTTATCATACTTTATACAATGTTACATGGTTATGTTTCTTTACTATGCTATGACATTGACACACTTGGATTGTTAGAGTTCATTTTATCTTATATAATTTTTCAATGTTGTTTTATCATGCCCAAAAATCACACATCTAAAACTACATAAATTATGCCAATTCTTATTTTTGATAATGTACAATGCACATTATACACAACTGCATTACCTATTTGTTGGCTATATTTGTATAATGACGTGTACAAAACATCAAAACAAGCTTGCATTTCTAAACTACACATATGAGAATGCACAAGTAGATGCATGATCTTTACACAACCATGTAGGACCCACTTGCTCAAATTATCTTATAGGATCTCAAACAAACATAAAACTCTAAGAAAAAAATAACTCTCATATCCCCAAGGCCTACAAAGGAAACTTGACTAAAAATAGGTGGATTCAAATAGCCACATTATATAATGATACATACAAACTATCAACAAGCTTCAAGGAGGATATTGAGTGAATTTGGTCAATCATAGGGTAAGTTCACACCTAAATTCACAACTTAAAAATAATTTTAGGTTGCCTTAACTTTAGAGAAATTTTCCTAATATAACCTAAAAAGGGGTCATAATTATCCTTTATTAGATCCCTAAATATGGAACACTCCATCTCAACCATTAGATATTTTCAACCTCAACTGCTAGATTTAATAATTTTTTTAAAAAAACATATAAATCCATATGGAGATCAATAAAGGTTTCAAAATAGTCATTAATCTACAAACTTATATTTTGGAAAGGAGGAAGGAGGTTTTAGAGGAAGAATTTCCCATATTAATCCCTCTTGTCCTTCCTCAACCTTGGACAAATGTCATTAATGGGGTCTCCAAGATTTTGGTATATTTCCCATTTTATTCATTTTCTAGATTTTAATTAATACATGTGTGCTTGTTCTAGTTGTTTAGGTACCCACCTTCGAAAAAAAATCTCTAGATAGTTCTAGGTTTCTAAAAAAATTGAAAACATATCAGGGAGCTTCAAGCTCCACAACAATAATTAATGGAAACTATCTAGGTTTAATAAGGATGTACATTTTATTTTAAGTTTTAATATTTAATTTATGATGCATGTGGAATCTAAGATAAAATAATGGGGGTTCCCTTTTGGGTCCATTTATCCTATGGCCTTCAAGATACCATAAACATCAAAATGGTCTTATCATATCTTGAAACAATATAAAATTAAGTTCCTAAAAAATACTCTAACATAACATTGTGTAAAATTGAAATGGGTTCCATTTTGGTTTCCCCACCTCTAGGTGTCTAGGCCTCCACAATGGTTTTCACAAATTTATTACCTTTGTTTGAAAATTTATGGTTTTAGAACTATTTGAAGTTAAAAAACATTATAATATAATACAATTAAATAATATAAATATTAAATAGTTATAATATAAAAAATTATTGGTTAGGTTTGACCACCCATGTGTCTTAAAATCTAGGCCTTGGGATCACTACATGGCTTTTAAACCATTTAATTCCCTAACCACTACATCCAATATGAATGCCACAAGACCATGACCCCAACAGTCAAATTATTATAAACACATGTTGGATTCTTATGTAATTCCTCATTATTATTGTGTTCACATGGGTGACCACCAAATATTTCTAACAAATAACCTAAAAAGGGACAGTTCCCTTTAAAAGCCCTGATAACAAAAAAACTACCCTACAAATATGCAAACTTGGAAAAATAATCATGAACAAATTAAAGTTTATAAAAATATTTAATAAAATTAAATATGTCTAAAAAATTATTAATTTTAATATAAAATTATTCTAGACACTTTTATGCAAAAAAAATGCACAAAGTTTGAGTGGATTATAAAGGAAATCTAGGCAAATATAGCATCCAAACTATAAAAATTCATATAAAATTAAACACATGCCCTAAAAATGAACCATAAATTTTATTAATCTCCTAAATATTTATGTTATATATTCAAATTAAAATTTGGATAAATTAAGACACTTTAAATTAAATATAATTTGCCTAAGTGCTTGTAGCCCTTATTGGTCTTAACGAAACTAGTTTATCACAAAAATATGAAATGAGATATTCATTTAAATTCAAATAAATTGTAATATATATATAATAAAATATATATATATATATATATATATATATATATATATATATATATATATATATATATATATATATATATATTTTACCATAAAATAATAATTTCATTCAATTTCTTACTTCGTGGAACCGTCACTTAATGATGATGAAAACATTAAAGCTTATACTCATTACATCTTGATTATTTAGTTTCATTCACGTGAACACCAATATAATATTATAATAAATGGAATATAAATCATAAAAAATACATTTTATCTTCATAAACATATCAATTCCATAAAAAGGTAGAAGAAGACTCCATGTAAGCTTCAATTCTAACCAGGAGGCTAATCCAAGGAAGGGCTTGCCTCTCATCCTATTTCAATAATTATGTGGCATCCCTATCCATACATAATCATATTAATCCCATATTTTAACATATGGGGCATCAAATTTTCAATTAAAATGACACACACACACACACACACACACACACACACACACACACACACACACACACACACACACACACACACACACACACACACACACACACACACACAATAAGGTGGGTAATAGTAAGGAAACACACTTTACTAGGAATAATTATCTCAACTTCACTCCCTTATAAAAAGAGGCTTGCAAGCTCACCCAAAACACAATCCACAATACATAAACAAAAAAAATCATAATAGGAGGTATTAAGGCTCAAGTAAACCAAAAATAAAACAAACATATCAAGAATCCACACCCACCCATTGTAGACAAAAAATTTTACTCTACACACTTTAGGGGTGGAATAAAAAGAAACTTTGAGTTATTTATTTTCTCAAAACCTTCTCCCTTACTATTAGAGGACCTTTTAAAATTTATTTTTTTCTTTTTAATAATACCCATTCTTAGGATATTTTTAAGAGGACATGGAATTTTGCTCCTTTGTCAAAACCTTACATATGAATATACCAACCAATAAAATAGTTTAAGCCAATTATGTTAGAATAAATTTACCATTTTAAATATAAAAAATGGATTTAATATGGAAGTATTTTTCATATTAAATCATAAATAGGAAATAAAACACACATGTTTTCCATTAGAAGAATATATGAAAATCAATAAATAAATAGGGTAAGCCAAATGTTATTACATGTCTTAAAAAATAAAAAAAACTAGAGAATGGAGAAAGATAATTATTAAAAATATAATTTTATAATCAATTAGGTGACAAGGAATCCTACCTTAGATCCAAATCTTGGATCTAAATAGGGAAACCTTGTATATTTCTTAGAAACTTTCTTTCCTTCTTCTCTAATCTCATCTTCTTTCTCTAGATCTCATTCACTCTAAAATTTAAAATGATAAAAAGCATTCATCAAAGGAAGGATTTCCATGATATTATATACACAACACTCCAACATATTAGCCAATAATAAGGTGACACTTGTCCCTTCCTATTATTTCACCTCTCCCCAAAAATTCTTCTCTAACATTAACTCTCCTTAGACACCCATGTGTGAAAGTAAGGATTCCAAATAACTATTTAGGATATCACTTCCCCATTCCATAAATGGGAACATGGGTTGTCTTATGAATTTAAAAATACTCAAAAAAAAGTATTCAACTATCCCTTAATTATAATGGTTCCTAAATGCACACACAACCACCTATAAAATACTTTACATCTATTTGAAAAAATAGGTAAGAGTTCCTTATTGATTTTGTTCAAGGGGGAAACATAAGTGGTTCAATATTTAACTTTATGAATGAATACAATGTTATTGTGAATTTTAAGGTCTTATAAGTGTAATAAATAGTGTTATGAGGGCCAAGAAGGATCAAACTCAAAACTATATTAGGTGATAACACAAGGGTTAGATTATAATCTAATGGGGTCAATAGTCTCTACTATAATAAAAACTAATGGTGCACTTATGTTCAACATAGTCCTAGTTCCCTATCTTAGCCTCCCCTATCTAATGCACATCATTTCCCACATTAAATTACACTACCCTAGTTAACCTAAGATATTGAATGTAATCATATCAAGTGATTTATAGTAATACACAATTACATAAATTAAAAATTCAAATCACAAAATTTTAATGAACACATGAGTAAATCACCACATGCTAACATCATATACTCATAATCCCAAATTACATGTCAATCAATATTATCTCAATTAATATAATAATTTAGTATACATATCCATAATCAAATGAAATCATCTATAACTAGTAATTGAAAAGTAATCAAATGTGTAATCAACATCATTTAAAACATAAGATCCATTATCTCATTATTAATGAAACAATAAAGATCTCATGTTTCCATAACATAAATAACACATAATAATAGTACATGTGTATAATATCAACAATAGACAACAAAAATAACATAATGAAAATTATGGATTCACATCCTCCTTCTCTTTATGCAGACTTCCTCCTAATAGTCACTAAGAGTCAGAAGCCTATTTTTAAGCATGTTAAAACCATCTCAAAGAATATTGATAAGTCACATAAACCTTATCACTAATTCAACAATTTTATATATTCTTATAATATATTAAAAAAGTCTAATGTAATTTACTAAAATATACATGGATAAAGATAAGTCAACTTGACCATAGGGTGAGTCATGCTTCAAGCCATAATTTTAAGTGTTATTGATTATTATTTTGTTTTAAAGGTGTGAGTGAGATCACGTAAGTTAAGGTGATTTAGGTCAAACAAATTTCTACTTTTATTAAGAAACTATACTCTAGTACTCATATTTTTGTGATATGATAGATTTTTAGTATTAGTGTATTGTTCTAAACATTACACTAATATAGGATATTTATTATTATGGAATAATCTTAGTGATGTGTTATAATAGGATATTGAGATAAATATGGGGATATGTTGATTAGTTGAATATCATAATTTATAAGAGTGACATTCCTCTCTCTCTCTCTCTCTCTCTCTCTATATATATATATATATATATATATATATATATATATATATATATATATATATATATATAAATATATATATATAATACTATGATTAAATAAATAAATTAATTTTGGGTAAATATACTATAAAAAATATATTTGGTATCAAATCCATCTATGGTCTTGTCCCTATAAATGATGAGAGTCCTTAGAGGTTCTTGAGTTATGTTTATATATTTTTTCAGGGTGTCTTATTATAATATCATAATAGATTTTTTTTTAAATGTTTTATGTTTTTTAAGGTAACACAAAATACTTATACCTATTTGTAAAAATATATGATAACTAGTGATCATCTCATAGCTCAAATTATTTGTATTTTGACCTCTTGTAGATTAGACCAAATTGTGATCAAATTTATTAGTGTATATAAGGTAATGACTATATCCTTGTACATGCAGTCCTTCCAAATCTAGACTCATGTGCATCTCATTATCATATTCATCAATCAATAATTTTAAAATACCATGTAAAGTTGACATGATATGGCTTTGCTACATATGATTAGATATATTCATACATCCTACACTTTTTGGATTATTATTATGACTTGTTGTAATACTTTCCATGTACAGGTTCATTTTATTATTCAAGTCTTTAGTATTTTTTTTATTTTGGGTCTCAAATGTGTTATAATATGTTTAATATGTTCAATAATGGCATTAATAGTTTAAATGTGAAAATGAGTGGGATTGGTTGAATCTTAAGTCAGATGTATTATGTTCATTAAGTTATAGTCAAATAATTATTTATATTATTATCTATTATCAATATTTATTTTATTATTTAAAAATTAATTATAATTTATTACATTTAAACATTTTAATTATTTAAAATAGTTTATGGTCATAAACAAGTATTTTTCTATGTCATATAATGTGCCAGAAGTTTAAAATTTGTGAGTCATGTTTAGGTGAATACTAGGATTCTTGTTACTTATTATCATATTTTGTTTTTAAGGACATATTTTTGGTATTAAATAGCATCCTTTTTATTTATTTATTTCAATCCTAATATGGGCATTCCATTATAAAAATTTACCAGACTTAAATTTCACACCTAGAAAGTCAAAATTTACATACAACTAACAAACAAGAATGTGTGGGGAATAGTAAGTGGTAAAGATGAAAAAATAACATATAATAATAATTTATTTTATTGGAAAAAAATAATAATAAATCAAAAGACATCATTGGCCTTGAGCTTTCAGATTTTTAATTACACTATGTAGATTTGAGTTAAACATCTACATAAATATGTGAAGATCTAAATAAAACATTTGGTGATAAACAATTTAATGAAAAATATTATTTGAAGATACAATTATTTAGTTAAAAATAAAGTGAAGTTACAATTTATATTCAAATTAATGATCTAATATCCCTAATTATACAATTAGTAGAATTCAAATCTCCAATTGAGAAAGAAGATATGAAAGCCATATTTTTAAATGACATGTCTTTCAAATACAACATTGTTTTTTTTATATTGGTTAGATACCATATAAATCTATTTAATATATGATATTATCTCTTATATATAAATAAAAAGGGAAAATTAGAATATATATAAGAGAAAAGTGTGTTGTATTTAAAAACTAATTAGATAAAATTAGATAAAAATAAATATGAAATGGAATGCATTTACTATGAAAGTAAAGGACACACATCCTATAAATTAAATTTAAAGCTAATGATATTATGAAATGAATGTTGAGTTTTGATGGTGGTAATGAATAATATTTATACTGAGTAAAAAATAGTGAATATTGGAAGATGAAGGCAATGGAGGAAGGAGGTCAAACAATGACCTATCATCAGTTGCTAGTGAAGGGGCTACACTGTGATCTACTCACATTTATGTTTTTAGTTTTTTTTTCTTTTTGTGGTGTGATGAAATAAATCCCCTATTTTTTTTAAATTATTGAAGCTTATGTTTTTAGGGTAGGAAAATATTTAAATGTAAAATTAATGTGGATTGTTTTGGAGTTTGTGAATCTTAGTAATTCAAAATTCAATTTGTAAAAGTGTTCTAGGAAACAAGGAATTAAACTAGGTAAATACACAAAATGGAGTTATGCCTATTCTAAGAAATGTTTTTAGAGATAATCTTTTAAGGAGTATTTTTTTTTCTCCCATGTTTGATTTAAAAAGGTAATGATAGGAAAATACACTTTAGTGTTCACATTTGTGTGAGACTATATGTTTGTAATATTTATGCTTTATTATAACAACACACTAA
This sequence comes from Torreya grandis, assembly GCA_037957365.1. NCBI lineage: Eukaryota > Viridiplantae > Streptophyta > Pinopsida > Cupressales > Taxaceae > Torreya > Torreya grandis. The sequence continues at coordinate 1,396,603 of JARHVA010002711.1, read as the reverse complement.
TATCATATATATATTTTAATGAAGTAATATTAGGGATGTGTAAGAATATCATACTGAGATATTTGTGGGGATATGGTGATTAGGTGAATCTCTTTATTTATAGGAGTGAAATTCATATATTTATATATATATAAAATACACATTTTAAATATTAATATGTAATTTTGGTGTAAAATTTACATAAGATAAATTAATTTATTCAATCAGGAGATTATATATATATATAATTATATATATATATATATATATATATATATATATATATATATATATATATATATAATATGTAATTTTGGTGTCAAATTTACATAAGATAAATTAATTTATTCAATCAAGAGATTATATATATAATCTCTTGATTAAATAAATTAATTTATCTTATGTAAATTTTACACCAAAATTACATATTATATATATATATATATATATATATATATATAATCTCCTGATTGAATAAATTAATTTATCTTATGTAAATTTTACACCAAAATTACATATTAATATTCAAAATGTGTATTAAAATGTATCAAGTGTCATGTTTAAGTATAAGTTAAGGATTAATTTAATTTAATTTAATTAATTTTATCTTAGGGGATGAAGATAATTTTAATTTCCTTATTATCCCATTAATTATATGCCAAATATCAAGAGAAAATTCTTCAAACACATGGAACACACAAGGTTAACCACATGAGATAACTTCAATATAAGATGTACTTAACCCATTAGATGATCAAGAATTAACATCATAATCAATAGAATCATTTAAGGAGGAATTTTTTAAATTAATTATCATCATTTATAAAACATTCACTTATGTATAATGGTACTTGGATTCATAAATTACCTTTTACTAAACCCTATTTCCATAGCCCATTAGGAGGAATTTCTATAGAATCCTGATGTTGAAACCTAATCAAGGATCCTACTAGAAGGATTATATATTTTAATATTGATGACCAACCCTAATACATTAATCTATTATGAGGAATTTGGATGTTTTCCATAATATTTTAACCCTAATCACACACATAATTGGTATGACATTGGATACTTTTCTCAATCCCCAAAATCCAATCACACAAACCATTAAGAGTACTTTGGTTAGTCATCCAGATGCCCAAACCCAAATCAAAAAACCAATGAGAGGACTTTCAATAGTCATCTTAATGCCCAAACCCTAATAAGACAACACATTAAGGTGTATCTAATATCACAAAATAATCCATGTCTATTAATTTCAAATTTAAGAGGAAAATTATGTTAATATTAACATAAACATAATTATAAGGATCACATCATCCATATATCCTATTTAGAAGTAACAAATAATACAATGTCTCCCAAATTACTCAACAAGTTATGTAACTAGTCATAATAATATCTCATACATTAATGTGAACAAGATAATTCTCACCTATTACTCCCACACTTGTACAAGGTGAAATTTACCCTAAATGAGTCATTAAAATAGTATATTTTAAAATTTACCAATCCAATCAAGGAGTAAAGTCAAATCAGCTAATTACCATGCTTAAATCACCAAGGATAATGAATAAAAAGGTTAAAAACCTAATATAATTCAAATAATAATTTAGGTGAAAATTGATATATAATCTAATTAAAATTAAAAATAAATATAAGAAAGAAAATTAGGATCTCAAACATTCAAAAAAGGTTCAAAATAATAAAGGTTTACATAGCCTCAAAATACATAGTAAGGAAAACCATAAAAATATGATTCTAATCAAAGTATCAATCCAAATAAAGAACCAAATTAATTACATGGTAGATGACATCAAGTGGTAAAATTTAAAAAAATTATATACAATAATAATATAAAGTGTGGCTTTGGAATACCATATGTGGGGAGATGGAAGCTAACATATCAAAAAACTAGAACATGACTCTTCAATACCCTTACACATTATGAACTATGCATCTCAACTCCAAGTTTCTAATACTACCACAAACTTACCATCATGCGAGTGTAAAATCTCACAACATATTTCACTTAATTGGATAAAAATTTTAACCACATGGAAGCATCAAATTTCTCCATTTACATAACTTCTCTATCCAAAATGAAGTAGAAGACACCATTCTATAAAGGATGAGGAATGCAGGTTAATAAACACTAATGATACATGTCTCTAATTGGAATAAATGCTAATTTAAAAATATATAAGATATAATACACTCAATGAGATAACGATTATTTCACTTGATGGTGAGAAAATATCAATGCATTTCATTGTTAGTTATGCACTAACTAAAAAAAATGTATTCCCTAACAAAGGGAACATATGAAATATTAATCCATAATAAATATTATGATGCTTATGAAGCCACTATGATAAAATACTATACTCCTCTACTAGGAGGAGGATTCCCACCAATCAAGGGTGGTACTTATCTTTAAGGGGTCTTCTAAGATCCCTTCCCCTATAATTGACATTCTCAAAGAACAAAATTTTATCAAATAGGTGCACAAATGATTTAGTTATAAACATAGCATTATCACATAAAACCCAATAAACATAGAAAAAAATACCCTAGTTACTTCTATTTTAAATAAAAAGGACTAACCATCATCACCAAGGATACTCAATATAAGGTGATCATGAAGGTTATTTAAACCCTTGTTCATGAAACTCCTGACCTATGTTAGGTACTCACCTATACAGCATGGTACACAATAATTACTCACAAAAGGCATTTAAACAAACCATTCAACAAATATATGAAAGTAATGGTGATCACTAATGACATAGATTAATTCAACTATCCCCTTCTAAAAAGGGTCCTCTAAATCACCCAAACTTCTAAGACTCATGTGTTGTATCCATTGTAGTTCCATAAAACATTTCCCCTATAAGTCCAACCTCAAATCACACTCTCACATATTTATAGGAAACTCTTAAAATAATCTAAGACAACCTTAAAAATAAGGGTAAAACTACATCATATAGGGAACCACGGTACAAGTGACACTCCTATATGATTAATAAAATGACACCACTATAAAATGCATCCTCCAAGGAAAATAAATTTAATATAATTATGTATGTAGAAACACATGCACTCTTAATCAAGCCATAGTTAAGGATGGCCCCAACATCACATTATTTACAAGGGTGTGAGATGGTTCTAAAAATAAGGCATTGTAATCCCCAAGAATCAACACATGAATATACTATGGTACCACAAGCCACTACATTCTACACGTGTTTGAAAAATACACACTAAAAAAGATGCAATAGTCAACTTGAAGAATGAGGCTCTTATTATGATCATGTTTTAAAAATGAGGAGGTACACCCATAAAGGGTTAATTGTACCTATATGTAGGATAAAAACTCTTATTTCATCAGTGCTATCAACATTAATGGGAAAACCACTCAAATAATTGGCACCACCATATAATCAAAACTTCTCTATGAGGAAATTATCTCACCAAAAATAAAGTACTCAACTACCATTGATACATTGATGAATTCAATATGTACCTTTAGTAGGAAGGTATTCTATAACCTATTATTAATGAGGGGAAAAAATCATTATCCTTTTAAGGACCCTTATCAATAATATTAGCATTCAACCACTATTATTTCAACACAAGGGTGTTTTCTATACAGATACACCAAGAAATGGGGTCATAATCTCATGGGGTTGGTGACTAAAACATTATGATATAAACATTAAAACTAAGTTTTTATGCCTTAGATATCAATAAGAGGAAATAATACCAATATAAAATCATCATCACTTGATTAAGTCAATGATCACACCTGATTCATGCCATGATGCCACACACAACTCATATGTTCCACTCGATCCATTACCTATGTCCAACTACAATGGCTATTTCACTCTATTTTGTGTCTAAAAATAAATCATATCTCACTAATAAAAATAAATAAGGGTAATTCACCATAATTATTATATAAAACAAATTGACCCACATGAGAACCCCTAATAAGGCCATTTATATGGTATCATCAGTCCATTACATAAGATAAAGATGATTTCTAAAAACACTCATATGTAAGTAGATATGTTTCACATGGAAACCCATGTGTAACATTAAAAGGCACTTGATGATGAGTTCATAAAATGACTCATTATCACTATGGTTTATGTCCTTAAATATGTCAAATGGTTGAGCATTTTATGTAATCTTGATGCTTATAACTTGCATAAAGTAGGAAATAGATGTTTTTCCTATATAAACTCATGCAAATTTTAATTCTATCTTATTTTCACTTTTTTCTAACATTTTCATGTTTTAGGCTCCATATTTTGAATTGTACAAGTAAATAGTAGTGTTAATATGAGTTTTGACTAGATTGTGAAGACAAGGAGGATCTAAGGTGAAGATTGAATCATCTAAAACCTAGCTATGGATTTTGAAGTTGCTATGGATTTTGATAGGTGAGCTATAGATTTTTATAGGTGAGCTATGGATTTTGATAGCTAGTTACAAATTTTTATAGTCAAGTTATGGATTTTGACAATAAGTTATAGATTATTTCAGTTTTGCTTTGGATTGACCTAGATTTATATATAATTGATCCTAGTACATTCTAAAGGGTTCAGATAGTCTCTCCAACCTCTTCATGACAACCTGAAGAACTCTTTTCAACATTTCTATTTCTATACATGTATATAAATAGATGTCTATTTTTTTTAGTCTTCCATTTTGGGAGTTGATACTCTAGGTTGTAACTATGAATATAAAAGATAGGAATATTAATATATGTAAATATTTTATTGATATAGTTTGGTATGGAAATTTTTATCTATGGATTCTTTGACTCCTAAAATATCTCATTGCAAAGACTCTTTATTCCAATTATATCACTCAATCTGTTTATAATATCTTCTATTTTCAAAGTTAGTTAAGTTGTTTCATGGAATAGTGGGATAAAAAAAATTCTTGGTATAGAATAAATAGATAGATCCATGCCTTGATCTATAACTTTTGTGACTATATACAAAGATATTGTAATTTTGGTGATTTTCTAAAATATAAGTAATGTAGTATTTTCCTTTATTAATTTATATGTTGAATAAATATATTGAGCTAAGTTAATTTGGACCTAGATCTAAGGGAGCAAGGGCCCACTCTTGAGGAAATAAGAAATCTATTTGGTATTTATAAGTTGAGTTTGTATTTCTTTCAATTAATGATTGATATAGATATATGTTTAAATAATTTATATTGAAAACCTATAGGGGAAATTGAATAGTTAATTTGTTATTCCATCATAAGCATTTGTTTCATTCCTTCAGATTCTATAAACATAGATTAATGATTTTTAATCAGTAAGTGAAGATTTGATATTCTTTTAATTCTACAAGAGTGATTAAGTAGGTTTATTTTATAGTTGTGTGAAGCATTTTCAGATTCTAAAATTTAGATTAGATTAAGTGGTTTGTGTTTTCTACAAAGAGTGTTTCCTTTTTAAACTATAGTTTAGAGATTAAAAGTAGATATAGATTATCATAACATCCAAAATCCCCCAAAAACAAGTACTGTTAACCTAAAATCAATAATTACCTCACTATAAATAGCTTTAGGCTCCATCTTAGTAAGAACAAGACACTAATATACGTTGGTAAAATGAATGGGTAATAATGACACCCATCACTTGATACCTCATGTGGACCAATAATGTCCCTAATTTATATGTAACCCTCTTATTTTGGCAAGAAAAGCCTTTTGTACCTAGGAGGCATTGTACCCCAAATATTCTTTGAACTACTCATAAGGCAAGAGTTGGTACTATATAAAATTAGGTGGTTTCACTAAAATCCATCTTGACTCATCCCTAAATTATTCATTCAAGGTTATATAATCATTAATAAACTCTATAGGACACCCTACTTGGGTTTTTAGGTATTGTTTACCTAAAATGGGTGGTAACTGAACCTATAAAGGTCCATATCGACCCTAGGTCCATATGTCACTCTAAAATATAATAAAAATAAAACCTCATGGTATTAAGAAAAAATATAAATCTATACCAATAAATTATATATGAATTAATTTAAACTAATATAAATATGTCTAAGGTGATGGGAAAGTCCCATCATCCTAACACATAACAACCCATTCACGATCTACTGGTCACTTTTCCCTCACAGAAAAATGACTTCATAACACCTCATTGGAGCCTTTGTTCCAAGATTTAATAAAACCTCATACAATATAATATATGGGTGGATGTCCAATAATACTTTCATGGGTCTCTTAGGTGTGGATATCTAAATAATAAGCCAAGCATATGATACTTAGCTAAAGAGTCCATTGTCTACGTAACTCTTCATGTATTGTGCATAACTCATCAACAATAAGTGTAAAAAAAATAAATGCATGAATTAAATATTAAATAATTATTATTGAAAAATTATCCTCAAAGATCTTGGTCTTTAATCTATGCTATTATACCAAAATATCATCCCCAAAAAAATCATGACTAAAACTACACAAAAGTAGGACAATTCTATTTTTTTAATGTAAAATACACATTATAAAAAAATTATTATCCATTGGCTATAAATATTTGAGGCATGATGTGAAAAAATCATCAAAATAAACTCACATGTTTAAATTAATTGATTATAAATGTTCAAGTGGATGCATGGTTGTTATGGAACCATGAAATGCCACTTGTTCTAATTAGCCTGCATACTCTCAAGCAAGTTTAAAACTCTCTAAGAAAATAAAGTGGACCACATATCCCCAAGGTATATAAAGTATTCTCAACTAACAATAGGTGGATTCAAATGACCACATTCTTGAATGATATTTCTAAAATCTCATTGGGGCTCAAGGAGGACTCAAAGTAATTTTAGCTAATCTTAGGGCTCAATTTCCACCTATAATTAGAATTAAATATAATTTTGAGATGACTTAACTTTAGTTAAAAAAAACTTATGAAGGACGTATACTCTTCATATGACATAAAAATGGTTCAAAATTTTCTTTACTTATCTCCTTGACTATGAAACACTCAATCTCAGTCATTTGATATTTTTAACCTCAACCATGAAATTTGGTCAAAGGTGAGGAAACCCTAGATATTATTATGGAAGTCAATAAAGGTTTAAAATTAATTAGGAAGTTACTAACTAATATTTTTTAAATGATGAAGGAGGTTTTGGAGTATTGCTTATGCATAGTCATCCCTCTTCTCCTTCCCCAACTTTGGATGACTTTAACTAATACAGTCTCCAAGATTTTTGTCCTTTTCACATTTTTTTCATTTTTTGAATTTTATTCAACACATGCATGGTTTTTATAGTTTTTCATTTATCCATATTCATGGAAAGTCTCTAGTTGGTTTCATGCTCTTACATTTTCTAGAAATGTCTCTAAGAGCTTCAAAATCCCCACAAACCATTAACAGATAACAATCAATTTTAATAAGAAATAACCTTTTATTTTCAATTTTAGGATTTAATTTAAAATCAATTTATAATGGAGATAAAAATAAAGGGGGTTCCCTTATGGTTCCACCCCATCCTATGGTTTCCAAGATCTCGTAAATCTAAAAAAGGCATATAATGACCTCCCTAGGACAAAATATAATATATTAAAAATGGTGTAAATTTATGTCCTAAAACCTCTTCTACATGGAATACAATGATATATTAAGGGGTGTTACCTTTTGGGTTCTACCACCTATAGGACTCCAAGTCTCTACAATTATTTGCACAAAATTAATACCTTTATTTGAAAAGTTTTGGATTTATAATGATTTGTAGTTATAGAAATTTATCATATCATATAATTAAATAATAGTAATATTAAATGATGATGATGATGATGATGATGATGATGATGATAACAACAACAATAACAATAAAAATAAGAAGAAGAAGAAGAAGAAATTTTGGTTTTTTATTAAATCCCTAGTTGTCAATTGGTGGCAGTCATCCCTGATTAACTAACCCCATGGCTTAAATGCTAGGTACTAAGATCACATCATGGATTTTGAGCCATGTAGTTTCATAAATACCACATCTAATATGAATGCCACAATACCATGACCTAAATGGTCAATGAAATAGAAAAATATGCTAATCTATTAGGGGCTTACCCTTTTATCATGTGATCACATAGGTGACTAGTAATTATTTTTACCAATTGGCCAATAAAACAAGGATTATACCCTTAAAAATGGCATGTCAATATTAAAAACTACACTATATATATGTAAACTTCAAAAAACCTCTATAAAAAAACTAAATAGACTAAATATATGAAACAAAAGGAAATAGATCCCAAAAATGATGAATTTTAATATAAAATATTTTAGTTCACTTTTATACATCTTTCTATTATTCCAAACAAGTTTACCTCCCATCATGTTTCCATTATCAAGAATATTCCATAGGCAACCTGAGCCTATCTATCCTATCTCTAAACATAGGTGACACCAATGGTTCAAGGTAAATGATATACGTACATAAGTAGGTGGGTAATATCAAGGGTAACCAATAAGGTAACAGCCTCAAATATGAATAAATAAGTGTCTCAATTACACTCCCTTGTAATAAGAGGATTTTAATCTCATCCAAAAATATATTCACAATACACCAATAAAAAAATTTAATAATAGGAGGTATAAACACTCAAGGTATCCAAAAATAAACTAGACATATCAAAAATCCACACCTACCCTGTGTATTTATGTTCTTCACACTGTGGGAGTTAGATACGAATGAACATGAATTCATTTATATGTCCAAACCATTCTCCCTTATTGTGGGAGGAGATTGGAAACACAAAGGCTTCTTCTTTCCCAAGCCCCATGCTTAGGAACTTTTTAGGAGGACTTGGAAATTTGTTCCTTTGACCAAACCCTACATATGAATTCACTAACTATTAAAACAATTTAATTATGTTTGGGTAACATTAATTTACCATTTCAAATCTCAAAACTAGATTTAAAAAGATCCCAAAAAATAAAATATGTATTTTTCATCTCCAAGCCAAATTGGGAAATAAAACACATATGGTGACCATAAGCCATAACCCATGGAAATAAAAAAATAAAGAGGGTAATTCAAATGGCCTCACACCTTTTTAAAACATAAAAACAAAAGAATAAAGAAATATAAGTATTAAACCTATAATTTTTAAATTAAATAGGTGATACAGAATCCTACCTTAGCTCCACCTCTTGGATCTACAGAAGGAAACTTTTTAAAAGTCTTGAAAAATAGCTTTCCTTCTCCTTCTATAAGTTCCTCCTCTTCTTTCTCTATCTCTAATCAAATCTCAAATCAAAAATGAGAAACAAGTTCCTCCAAGGATTTCCTTAATATTATAGAAAACACTCTAAACTATTGGAAAATGGGAAGGTGGCACTTTCCCCTTCCTATAACTTGGCCCCTCTCCAAAAAGTCTTCTCTATCATCAACTCTCTCTACACCCATGTGAGAAATAAAAAATTACACATAACTATTTATTATCTAACTTCCCCATGCCATAAATAGTAACATGGGTTTTCCTACGAATTAAACAATACTCCACAAAAACATTGAACCACCCTTTGGTTATAATGGGTCTTAATTACATACACAACCACCTGTAAATTTTTTTACATCTACTTGCAAATATGTATCCAAGTTCCCATTTTATTTTGTTTAAAAGGGGCACTAAATGGGCATACAAATTTAACCTTATGAATGAATATAATGTTATGGTGAATTTTAAGGTCTTGTATAAGGGTAATGAATATTTTCAATGGTGTTAATAGTTCTGGGAGGGACAAAGATATTCAAACTAAAAACTAGATTAGAAAATAACACACAAGTTAGATTATAATCTAAGGGGGGTAAATAGTCTCTATTCTAATAAAAAAATAGTTTAGTTATACTCATCATAGTCTTTATTCCCTCTCTTTCTATCCCCTATCTCTTTCATATCATTTCCCACATCAAAATACCTACCCTAGGTAGCCAATACTAGTAAATGTAATTATATAAGGTGATTTACAATAATACACAATTACATACATATAACATTAAAATCAAACATTTCAATATATACACAAGTTAATCACTACATTCTAACATCATATACTCATAATCCAAAATTACATGATAAAAGGATTGGATCAAATAATACAATAATTTAGTATGTATATCAATAATCAAATGAAATCATCCATATCTAGTAACTAAAATGTATTCAAATACGTAATTAATATCATTAAAAACATAAGATACACTATCACAATATTAATGAAATAATAAAAATCTAATGTCTTCATAACATAAGGATCATGTCATAATAAGACGTGTATGATGACAACAAGGTCCAAAAAAAACTAGCACTATGAATATTATGGCCTCGCATGTTTCTTTTTATAATAATGTAGTCATTTATTATCTATTTTATATGGCCCCTTTACCTTATGTGTGAAACATTTATTGTCCCTTGTTTGTGTCCCTTTAGCTTTCTATGTAACAGACATTTATTTTACATTTTTTGCAGCCACTTAGCCTTATATATGACATTGTACTATTGAATATTATATTATTATGTGCATGATGTTCATGACATTTATTGTTGATATTTTTTAAATTGTCATGATTTATAATTTTCTAGGTGTCATGAAACATATCATGCACCTCTCACTTGGTGTAGTTCCATGATCCATATCATCTACCTTTAATCCATAGTCTTAATTAGTACATTTATCAATGATGATTCATACTATGTACTTGACATGAAACATATATGCCTTGTATTACATATGTTCCATGAATTCTTTGATGACACATTAATTACCATGATGACATATTCTCCACATGTTAACATGATTATATATGCTTACATTTTTATAAATAACATGATATAGTTAAATATTTATTTTGAGATAAGTGACATATAGGCCACACCCCACACCATAAAGTGGGTGGGGTGGTATATTAGTGGGCATGTCATATATGATTAATCTTCCATGAGCATATAATACATGTTTTGAAACATATTATATAAATTTTAGATATTTCATAATGATTTAGATATCAAACTAGGATAAATATTGACATATTTTAGATTCATTTTGGTGGAATGTGGCATGCATATGTACTCATTTTATAGGACATGTTAAATTATTTATATATATAAACATTAAAAAACATTTTGGATCATATTAAAGGCATATACACTTAGTTTACATGAAATTAGTTACACGTTTTATTATTTTTTAGATATGATACACAAATGGCATATAGATGCATGGAATTCTATATCATATTGACACTGATAATTTTAAATAATGGGGCATGTATCTAGTTAATTCATATACATTAACATAGTTTAAAATTATCACTTATTTGAATGCATGAATCATTCTCATGTGCATTCACACTTTTATAATTTCTATTTTTCAAGAACATTCCATTGTACCTAGTAATGAGTACCCTTGAATCTATAAGTCCATAAAAAAATTTGATTCATGTTTAAATTAGTAATTTGGTTTAGGTTTATCACCCTCAATGTCCTAGGCCTTATTATATGATCCCAATATGTGTCTCAGACCTTACACATTGTGATTACAAGATTAGTTACATGGGTTG
>JARHVA010002711.1:1355000-1380000 GCA_037957365.1 Torreya grandis | reverse complement strand
AAATGGACATTTATATGTAAATTATTATGTAATCATACTATCGAGAGTCATTTATATGTCATCATTACATTAGCCCATGGTCAAAGAAACAAAGCATGAAAAGTAATAGCTCGGCTAGGAGTGGTATAGTGATACATGGAGATGTGTCCTTCAGAGTAGTGTAAGCAACAAAAAAGACATAAAATTAAAAATTTAGAGAATGGAAAAGAGACATATCTAATACAATGATTATAAATCACCCAAATAAGTTTAGAAGAAGCCACATGGTAGTGAAAGCCGTAGAACTCAGTATAATGAAATTTATATGCAAAGAATAAAAATAGGGAAAGAGTGAATGTTATTATTGCACTTAATTCACATGAACTAAAGAATAAGTGTATTAAATTATGAAATCCAAATAAAATAAAGAAAAATATTTTGAATTATCATTTCTAGTCTAATTACATTGCCACCAAACTATCAAGAGTATTGTGAATTCCAAGTTCAAGTGTAGACTACAAATCTATAACTCCATTACAACCAAAAATTTACAAGATTTTCACATATCAAATCATTTATAGATAACAACATCAATGGCTTCCTCATATCACATCCCAATCCCATTTACATACTTAAATTCATGACCAATAGAATAAATAGATACAATATTTGATTCAATGGCTTTGGACCATGAGTTTAAACACTACTTTGTCATTTGGGATATGGTAAACATAGCAAAACCACACAAGGATGAGGATTGACTCTCTATTTTCACATGAAAATACAAGGATGATATCTTTTCCATCAACATAATTGGTATTCATAATTCAAAATCTAAACCAAAGGTAATTCTCTACATTAACCTACTATTTGATTTCTTTATGAATGTAAAAGTTACTAGGAAGATATTACACTTTAGGCTTGGAAAAACAATAATTAAAAACATCATTGGAAATTGATTTGGTATGTATTATAGGATCCCTTTCCTATGCATGTCATACATGGAAGACATCTTGATCTCATGTCTTCTCAATAACAACACCAATAACAATTTGATGGAATGGGCCAAAAACTCATGTAGCTTCATAATTAAAGTCCTTACCTCAATTATCTCCATTTTTATCATTATACTAGATGAAATAATCACCATGGTCATGCCAAATAGAATATATGGTTTTTAACCATTAATTTTTTCAATGAGGTATGGGTAATTTGCTTGATATTATTTATACTTCTGATAAAATAATTTTCTTAGGGGATATCATCACTTCCAATTGGATTTTAAAACTCAATTCATAAGCATTACCCATATGGGAATTTATACATGATGTCATACTTGGTATATGTGATGACTAAAATAATGAATTCATCTTATGAGTATCCCTAGAAACTATCTTGTGACTACCCAAAAAATAGGATATGCATTGAATTTAATTTTATTCATGTGCATAGATTTATGAAAAACATGAATACATTGACTGAGACTTCCTACCCCATGGTGTATCAAGCCATCTATGGGAAGAACATGCCTAGGCTCTCTAACCCTATCAATAAACCTATTCAAAATATGGGAGATTACTAAGTGTACCCCAAGTGCACAATAATCATAATTGAAGGAATAATGGCACATCCTTTGTAATTTCCAAGGATTGTACTTGAAATATTAGTTGAATAAGATATTATATATAATAGGTAGAAAATGGTGATTTTTCAAGGATTCAAGGATTGTGCTTGAAAAATTAGTTGAATAAGATATTATATATAATAGGTTGAAAATGGTGATTTTGACTTAAAGAAGGCTAATCAAGTAGCCATCCATTTAGCTTATATTATTATTGGAAGTATTTAGTACATAATTTTGGATAACATCTAATTGGTTAAGAATATTAGGGCACATTATGGGTTAAAATTGGCACCTTTTAGACACTTGAACCCTTAAAAAAATGTAAGAGAGCACATCATAAAATATGAAAGATAAGTAAGGATAAACTATGGGCACCAGTATTATGACCATGATAACATATTTATGAATGTTTAAGATGATTATAAAGAGGTAATAAGGATTTATAAGGCCAACATGTATATTATTGTGGCACAAAAGGTCAATTATGATCATAACATCACTAGAGAGGATTCCAAGGGGATTGAGAAGTAGGAATGGGTTTCTAGACCTATTCATGGACCCCCCCTCCTTAGGTAGAATAGTAAAGATAGTAAAAAGTTGGCCCATCCATGGAAACATAGATTAGATGAGCTTAAACACCTTCATGTTCCCCTATAGACATAGTTATTTTTAATTCTCTATATCATATTAGGTTGGAACATCAATTCATAATTGAATAACAAAGACCTACAAGTTTGAGTACATTAGTTGGAATTTTTTCCATGCTCCATTTGTCTTCATTAACCATTACACAACATGTAAGTCTTCCTTAATTTATATCTCAAGTTCATATTTCTTATCTTCCATTATATTTTCTAGTATTAATGCCCCAATCTCAAGAATAGCCATCTTCATCAACACCTACCTTTACATTTACACCACCATTGGCAATAACTTAGTCCACTAGATTTTTATCTCTACCACCTATTATTACCCCATTGGTTACCAATCCCACTCCCTCACCATTTCATACCACTATAGTCCATATTTCTACCACTCCACTTTTAATTAGGATAATATATATTATTACAAAACCAATAATGACATATAATAAGAATCCTCAGACCCTTCCCATTTCACCTCAAAATGTGGAAGTAGAGGAGAAGCAAGTATTTTCTCCCAAGGAAAGGAAAATGAGAAGAAAGGGTGATCTAGGATTAGACCTCATGCATATTTATGAAAGTGAGGAAAAAGATAAAATATGGGGTGAAGAAGAGTAGTTCTCAAAGATTGAAACAAAGGAGACATAATATTTTGATCAGACCACTCAAATAGAAGAAGATGATGAATGGATGACTAGGGAAAGCTCTTATCTATGATTTAATGCATCATAAGGTTTCAATAGTGTTTAATAAAATCTTCTCATTTATAGATTCAAAGAATCCATTGCATGAGTTTTTGTATTTAATATTCTTAATATCTATGGTGGAGTAGCGACAAAGCTAAATAGTTGTTCACAAAATGAAATATAAATGGTTTTTGGGAGCAACCATGGTGTTAAATATTGCTTGTGAAATATGAAAGTAATCTAAACTAATTATATTGAATTATGATCAAAACTTAAAGTCTAAAGTCTAATCTAGCATATGTATCTACAATAAAAACTAAACTAAACTAAATTGGTTAAAAAAATGAGCAAAAGGAAGGGTAGGGTAGGGAAGAAAGGTATATCTGATCTGCAGTCTAGATATTATGAAAAATCTTAAATTTCATCCAAATATGCATTCAAACCAATATATGACATGAAATAGCCAATAAAATAGATCATATCATATACTAGGCAAATGTCTAAGGATTCTTGAAACATTGCAAATAAGAAACTAGATTCAATTTAAATATTTACTTCCATAAGAAAAATGCATTAGCACATCTATAAGAAAAATAAAGGAAATGAAATGAATCTAAGATCTTTCAATCAACCTAGCATAAGCACAAATTTATGACTCTATATTCATATGCACATCTATAATCCATAAAATAATTCAAAACTAAACATTAAACTAGATGGTTGAGGAAGCATCCATAATAACAATCACACAAACAAATTTTGGATAATCTTTAAAAAATTCCTTGCATTATTTACTCAAAATTTATGTAATAGTTTTTACTCAAAAACATCCTCCCCTACCTTTTAAAAATGATAATACCCATTTTATAGAAGACCTTGAGGTTTGTCGATCAATCACATCAAATGATAATTGAGCAAGTGTCAAGGATAGCTATCATTTTATAATATTCTAGAATTAGACACTTTACAAATGGATTAACCTATAATAAATTAACTTTATAATATGTGCATATTTTTAAAAAATAGAATATCCTCTATTCAAATGATATAAATGTTTTTTTAAATAAGATAATATGCTAAGTCAACAAATATGACTTTGTGAAGCTCCTTGTTGCTTCATCTTCATTACTTTACATGTTGATCATCAATAAACTTGAATTTGATGATGGGATCCATAAAAATATCTTCTTATTGGTCTATCAAGCCTTTTAATTCCTTTCATATTTGTTTAAGGCCTCCTTGATGCTTCTAGTATAACCAATTTTCTCCTCTATAGATAGGATCATGTCTAATATTATTTTATTGTCTTCCCCATATGTTCCTTAGATTCTTCTATTCACTTCTTACATTAATTTATTAGCCCTATATTTTAATTCTTCATCAACTACCAAGCCAATGGGAATAAGGGTAGTTGGCTCTTTGATCAAGCCACCCAATATGTGCACCATCTAGTTTTCCAACTATTTGAAATCCTTTAAAAGATCCTCCATACCTCTGGACCATTTTTTCAAATCTTTGATATTCTCAATCAAAATTACCATATCCGTATTTAAATGGTCTAATATAACTATTTTTAAATCCAAATTTTTAGTTCTCTATCAATATATTAATCAATTCATTTGCCTTATTGGTCTAAATCTACCATTGATTTACTTGGATCATAACAAGGGAATGTTACTTGTTCACTATATCTAGCTTAGACCTTCTTGTCTTCAAGGAACCAAATGTATCATAGATAATGACCTCAAACTTGATAATATCCCCTGGTACTATTAAGATAGACTGATGCTCTAAATTCTTCTTTTACTACCTCAAACCTTTGATAGTAGCTTGCAACTATTCTGATTGTGCTTGAGCCATCTCAAGTACATCCTTCTCAAATATTATATCCTCATCAGGTCTATATCATTTCTCCTAGGTCAAATTAGTCAAGGGATCCTCCTTTTTATATATGATTTCTTCACCACCCTGCCTAACTATTTTCTTAGTCACTCTTTGTAAACTAGTAGTCTTAAGATCAAATTTGACTGCAACTAAATATTGGGTTAGATGTGGAATTAGGACCTCTATTTATGATTGGACTGAATAACTAGGAGGACCAAATCTTCTTTCTTATTCCTCTTGTAGAGAAATGGTCCAAGGTTTTAATTCTTGCTATAGAGATATATTAGTAGCTTTCACCATTGCTTATGGATGGTGAATAGTGGGAAGTTTTTCTATCCTTAGCTCATAAATGAACCACTTAGGGATAGGTGGACCATATAATATGTTTTCCTTGATAACAAATTTGAATTCACTCAAAGGAGAAGTGATGGTTACCCTTAGTTTCTTTTCTTTTGGAACAATGGTAGTCTCGACTTTTCTCTTTGGAGTGTTAATAAGAACCAAGTCTAAAACTTCCCTTTATCTTGTTCTTTCTTAGTTTTCTCAACACTTGCTTTCTCTTTGTCTGAATCAGTCTCATAATCCATGGATAACATATTCAATTAATCCTAAATAGACTCATTAGGATCTAAGGCTATCATATGCACCCCCTCTTGAGGTATCTCTTACTCTACTGCCTTAGATGATTCAAGAGCTAATGAACTTAAATCAATTTCATCAGGCCTCCTATATTATAGTCCATGTTCTATTTTTACTTCTACTAAGAGAAACTTAGAATAACTAACACTAACCAAATGATATTTTCTAGGGCTTAGTTACCACCTATCTTCCATTTTATGGTCCTATTAATCTAGACTCAAGTCTTATGTTATGTTCTTTCAATCTTATAGTCACTTCAAAGCTTGAGGATGCTTTAATGTATATGAAATCAAATGAACTGGGTTCATGCTCATATGGTATATTTAGGATACCCTTGATCCTTAAATGATATTTTACCTTACCATAAGGGTCCCATTGCCTAAGATCATCCATCTGTAGATTGAAAGACAACTTATGTTTTGATGTAACCTCAATGTAATCCCAATATATGAAAGTAGTCTTGGCAATTTGCATAGGAAAACTGTGCAAGATACCCTTTTTCTTAGTTTTGCAAAGGCCATCTATGCCATGGAATAACTAGTAGGCCTCCTCTTGTTTAGTGAATTTATTAGGAACATGGATTGGCAACTTGAGAGGATAATTTTGAGTTACATCAATCCTTATGATAGTAAAATTAGGGTACAACCATATATCTCCCATTACTTCAATATATTTCTTCATTATAGGGTTTAATAATAGGAATACCAGTTATAGCTTCAATTAATGCAAGGTAGACATAATAAAAAATAAATTGGATGTGATATTTATACATATAGATGTGCAACCTAGAAAATTACTATGAAATGATCTAGGTACCACTTAGAGACCACTCTATCTAGTTGGGAATATTTTTGGTTACACATAGAGCATCTAGAAGATAAGACATTATGCAAAATCATTTTTATTACTATGCCTAATTGCATATATTTGTCTACTTAGGGAGATGCTGATTTTCTCACCCAATAGAGGAACTATCACCTTTTCAATGATGAATTACACCATGGGTACCCACATTATCTCTACGTATGTTTTAGTTTCACATCCATATAACTTGTTCAACATTGTCATTACCACCTTGACTCTAGGTCTAAACTAAATTATTGAGATGTTATTTGCAGGGTCTATAACAACTTGGTTACCAAACTTTAACCACATAGCTAGGGTATCCATCATGTTATGTTCCTTATCCCATGCATTAATTTAGGTTAGGTCAATTTAGGGCTTGGGCAGTTTATAATAAGACTCAAAGGAAATTGGTAAATGTAAGCAACTTTACTCTAATTGTGTTTATTAATTAAAATTCCCTTGTCTATTTTAGCTTCCTTAAAAATGGGACCAAGAATATCACTACAACAAAGTACCTCTGGTTTTACAATTGCATAGTGAATTTTGATCATCTAAATGGATACAATGTCATAATATAGTCTATTTTTTGAGAGAATCTTCTCTTCTTCCTTGTTGATAACTTCCTAGTTTTCAATTATCTAGAATAATTTAGAACAATTGTTATCCCCTATATTCAAAGCATCAGCAACAAACTCCATTTCTTTGAACACATGACCTTATATGTTTGATGTCAAATATAGATCAATTTTTTTCTTTGAAACATGTTTATGAGTCACCATTGCTATAATTTCAATTGAATTATCCTTTTTCATATAATAGTTTAACTCTTTAGGCTTAAACCAATGAATCCAAAGACAAATTAGGGTAATCTATACATGTTTAGGGATTTTGGAGGTTTAAGTAGATCTCTAAAGGTAGAAAGATAGTTTGAAATGTGAGATTTAATTACTTAGATTGTATTTAAATTGCACATTTATACCTTCTACATGCTCAAGTCCATAAATCTCCTAAAATTACATGTTTTTCTTATGTGGTGTTGCCATGTCATGTTTCCCATTTATTTAAAATGTGACTATTTGTCACTTTTAGATATGTGGCATTACCTTGTGAAATATTAAAGTTTGATTAATTAACACTATTTATCTCTTAAGAAGTCCTCTAGCCTAGAATTCACCATAGACCATTGATCTCTTACTTAAGATCTTAAGAGTGTGCCATTTGGCATCTTTATGGGCTCTTTATGCACTTTTTAAACATTCTCCATCACTTAACACCTTTTTACCACATGTCAGCTTCATGTTTAATATGGGCTCTTTGAATTGTTGACTCGACTTGCACCATTGATCTTGAATTCATGATCAAATACAATCCATTGATCTTCTTTCTATTGGATTAAACTTACATCATTGATCTCCTGATTTCACAATCAAACACCGACCATTGATCTCCTTCTTTATACATAAACTTACATGTGGGCCATGATTTTCTTCATCACCTATTGAGATTGTGACACTTGTCACTCTTGCATTATATTTTAGAATCCCTTAACATTTTGATTCCTCACTCACCATTGGATCTCTATTATACTATTGATGCACACTATCGATCAATTCTTTTGACTTATTAACTCCATCTTTGCCTATAAATCTTTGAAATTTACTTCAAGCTCCCAAGATCTTTCCACTTGGCATCTTTACATTTAATTAGTACCTATGGATATAAAATTAAAGACATAAGTGCTCAAGATATATGTAGACTTAGTATAAAATTTTAGACTAACATTTTAGACATGTCAATAAACACGATTAAAACTTAGGATAAAATTTGAACTAAGATATAATAAAATGTTCGCATGTAAATATGAATCTCATGTAAAATTAAATCTGTTTCAAAAGGAAATTAGGATAAAAAATTTAAACTAAGGTTTTTAACACTTATTTAAACATGGATTTAATTAATTGACCAAAAACCAAAGGTTAACCAAACAAGTTAAATTAGCATCAAAGCATAAAACCCTAAATACTATTCATTTAAATAGAAATCCATTAAACCTGCAACATGGAAACACAAAAATCAAACATTATTAATATTAGATAAAGTCACATAAATATTGAGGTAACATGCCAATTAAATTTGAATTAAAACATGATATTTAATATTGCATTTTGATTGATTTGAATATTCATTTATAACACAATTTGTAAAATTAAAAAAGGGTCCTCATTTTTTGAAAATGGGGGTATGTTAACCTCAATAGCATCTAGATAGGAGGGACATAATTATAAAATAATATGAGTAATTCAACTAAGGATATGGTAACTTAGGGGTATTAAACTACTATCATAAATAGACAGAGATGCAGGAAGACAAACAAAATCAAATTTGCACATCACAACACATGGGTTATCCCCAAGTACACCTCCAAGCTCTCCACCTCAGATCACTATAGTGTAAAACAAAAAAACAAGTGACCCAAGTACCTCTCAATTAGTTTTATGTCCTCCAAGTCCAAATTATTTTTTAAATTACTTTAATTTCTATATCTACTAGTGATGTAGTAGATTCTTTACATTCTTTACTTTCTTTAAGCCAAATAAACTAGCCATAGGCAGTTGTAATGTTAATTATGACTACCATATCCCAACTTGATATTATAATCCTTTCCACCACTATTATGGCCATTATGAATGCATATACTTCTATTACTAAGTATTTTTAAAACCTATTAAGCTCCTGTGACCTAATCATTTAAAAGTGTAAATAATCCATAGTCTCTTAAGCCATGTAAAGGGTTACATTTTGGAAACTTGGTGTCCATTTTTATTATTTCTACACTATCTTCCCCTCCTAGGTTGACTACATAGTTATAAATTCCTATTCACCAATCACACAGGTAGACTCACCTACAATATTGGTCCACAAATCATTAAGGCCAACTATGTAATTGACACATAAATCCAAAAGAAAGTTATTATATGGATGAATATTATTACTCCTTTTTATAAAATATGGAAATCCTATTTGAATTCCATGTTACCTTCATGATAATCCCCCTCAGTTAATCCTATAATAGAAACAAAGAAATTAGAGTAAAAATTTGCACTAGACATTCCTTCATGGATTCAACAGTTCGAATAGGAAGAAGTAGGGAAACAAGATTTGGAAATAACTGATAAGCTCATAGTAAAGTTATATTCTAATAGATAAACATACCTTGATAAAGTTTAAGAGGAAAATTGTGGTTGATGAGGGTCAACAGGTTGATCTAAAATAAGGAGAAGACATATTCTCTTTGATATAATAAAGGAAAATAAATCCATCAGACCTAGATAGATATAGGGAGGAACCCTATACTTTTGTATATGTTACTAGGGGAGTCATACAGGATACATTCAAAGGATTTGACTATCCTATATAGAGGAAACTATAGGTGAGTAATATCCAAGCTCCCAAAGAGATAGTAGACAATTTATAAGGGGTAGATAGGAAACTATTTGGCATTATTGGTTCAATAAGGTCTACAAAGGCCACCTCAAAATTCAAATGGGGATACATTATTAAATTATTCAAAAAATAATATATATTTATGACAAGCTACATTTTATAATCTAGGTAATAAGGAATAAGGTGTATGATCACTTTTATTTAATAATAACATCTGAAGCAACCTGGGCACAAATTTATATTGTTGCTAAAATGAACAAATAACTTTAGTGGAATCAAGAGATGCAAGGTCTATTCCAACAATTTAAAAACTAGGATAGGGAATATCTCTCTATATTTAATGACTTAAGATTTATTCAAGTAAGCATGCCATAAGAGCAATTGGTGCCCAAAACAATTTTTAATAATATTCTATGAGTAACACTGGATAGTTTTAGAGTAGAGATTGAAGACATTATTTATAGCACCAATGATGAAATAATGCAAATGGTTAATTTTTAAAGGGATAAAATTATAGGGACTAAATCAATACATGTTGAGGTTAGAGTTGCATTGGCCATACATAAGAATTTGATGGACAAGCTTCCTCAATTATTCTAAAGAGCTCTGCCTTAATTTGAGACCATAGATATAGACTTACGTCAAAGTCATCCACTTTACCTAAAGATGGAAGTAGCCAAGAAATATATTTCAGTGGTAGGGTCCATGCCTATTCCACCTTAGAGTTATCATATTCTAAATTACATAGTAGTGTATACTAAAATTGGGCCTACCTATGTGCCACTTCTAGTGACTACAGAGACAATTACATTTACAAATACTTTAGGCTTAGTTATTTTTCTAGTGTCTATTCCAATTACAACATAATTTACAACTCTATTTCTAATAACTTCAATATCTACTTTGGCCATGTAATAGTTTTATTCTTTTAACAGTGTTGAATTAACACTTTATAAATATACATATGTACTTGCATGTTCCACTTATGATGGAACTACTAGTTTCTAATCCATTTATCATGTATATAATTTATTTTACATGAAGGATTTTATTTGGAGAATTCATTATTGTATATGCATATCTTGCATTAGATTATCAGATAATAACATTTTCATATATGTATTTTTAGACTTATATTGATAGATGAGGCCTTTCCCATCCCAATATTATTTATAACTGTATCCTCCTATTCCAAATGGAGGATAATTTTGGTTATTAAGATTTATAGGAAATTCTGAGAAGTTTTACAATTTAGTTTTGATGTGCAAAATATAATTCTTCTTTAACCTTATGGATTGTGTAATGAGTTTTATCACTTCAATTTCTTAGTCTTTTGGTTGTGCATGAGTTATATTTTGACATGTAGTTATTCATATTGAACTATTGCTAATATGAATGTATTTTTCATATAAATCATACTCTCCCTTTTTAGATGTGCTATTGTAGTCTCAAAAATGCAATAACCTTTGATTTTATGTATGTAATTATGTTATATTTTGGTTCCCTTTGAGTCCTAAATATGTTTAATTATTGGTGTGCTATAATATCTTGCAACAAATATTGTTCTATGATTCCTTGTCCAATCTCTAGTTCAATTGCTAGTCTAGAAAAGTTTCATATCGTATGGTCCACAACACTCCTTTTCTACACTACCTTTATCTATTTTTGAGTGTTTTTCAGTCCTATCCACCTTAGGTTAGATACATCATCAGTCCACCCATCCTAGGTAATTTTATATTCATCCATAATCGAACCATCTATGGTAAATAAATTACTTTGCTCATCGTTATTCCACCAATAGGCTATTTACAAAATTGAATACCTAACAACTCATACTGTGGAGTGAATAATTTGACCTATCATAAAATGGTAAAGGCCACCTTTTCAAGTTTTATGGGGTGTGAATTAAACCCACATAAACATTAACTTAAACTAGTTCAAGAGTGAGGGCCTACACCTACACCTCCACCTCTATTTTATTTTAAACTAATCATGTGAGTTGCACTATAAGCACTCAAAAGATTAACAAGGTCCATGTCAGACAATAAATTACTAATCCCACCTTTGAAAATCCATTAAAAATTTAAGTATGATAAAGGAGTTATGAAATGACCCTGATCTCAATCATTCTTTTTAGGTAGACAAGCCCATGTTCCACTATTTCCAATGGCCCTAACTTAAGCTTTGGATCCAAATTGGCTAACTGGATCTACCATCAATATCATTGGGGTTATCCATGACCTATATAGAAACCCTAAACAATATATTACTTAATTTTCTCCCATAGGAGGAAGGACCAGTAAAGAACATATCAAGGACTTTAAAACTTTTTAGGGATATTGAATGTAACCCACGAAGGCATGACATGCAAACTACATTCACATTACAATGTGTGGCTTGTGTCTAGTTTCTAAATGTCTTAGAAGTTTAATCATATCTTGGGAAGAATGTTAAAACACCTATTTGGCATCATTTGGCTAAGTTACAAGTGTCAAAACTTTGTAATATTGAGAAGAGAGACAAATGAACTAATTCAAGCCTTCAATGATAGATTCTAGAAGATGTATAATAGATTTGAGACCACCTACAAACCTAATGAGGCATTGGCTCTCAAGATGTACAATAACACATTAGATCCTATGACTATTATCATTATATATAGAGTTAATAGTGTCAATTTGGTAACTTTGGTTTATTTTGAAGACATTGATACTAATAAATAATTGCGCCCTTATCTAAAACTATTGTTCCCACAAAACTAGTTTTAAATGTTGAAGATTTTATTCCTCATCCTTATAATATATGAGGATCTCATCTAGAAATACCAACACAAAATGATCTAAATAATCTCTTAACACACTATTCATGAGATTCATAAATTATGTTAGAATATTTATCAATCCAAAAGGTTACACTAGGAACTCGTAGTGCCCATATCAAGTTCTAAATGTTATTTTTGGAATATCATCATCTTGGATTCTCATATTATGATACCCTAATCTAAGATCAATCTTGGAAAAGATTGTTTCTCATCGTATCTGATCAAAGATATCATCACTACAAATCAATAGATATCTATTATTGATTATTTCCTTATTCAATATCCTATAATAAATACATAGGCAAAGAGAATCATCCTTCTTATTGACAAATACTAATGGTACACCCCATGGTGAAACACTTGATTGAATCAATCCTTTTGATAACAAATCCTAAATTTGAGCCTTAAACTTAACCAATTTGGTAATTTTCATCTTGTACGGTGCCTTAGACTATAGTTTTGATCTAGTTATGATGTCAATCATGAAATCAAACTCATGTTTAGGTGGTTATGTAGCTAATTCCTCTAGAACCACATACTTAAATTTATTTAGAAAAGGATAATCCTTAATGAATGTTTCTTTATATTCCTCCATCTAATTTATCTTAGCAATAAATGCTTGGCATCCCTTCCTCTGAGCTTTCTTGAGTTGAATTGCAAAAATCTACCTAATCTTAAACTTTATTTTCTTACCCTAAAGTTGTGTCTGATTTCTAAAATCATCTTGACCCTCAACCTTCTTCAAATAATTGTAAAACTTAGCTTTATGTTTCCTAATTTCATTTTTGGATCACATCATATGACCCTAATGGTGTATCATACATATCCACTACTATAGTTAATTTAGGGAACCTAATCTTATATTTGACTATACACTTATCAACCTTAACCTTTGACTCATTCCTATACTATATTGACCATGCATTTTACATAAATATATCTTTATTAAACAACTTATTAATTCTTATAAGATCAATAAAACATTTTGTATCCCCTATGTCAATCAAAATATAAATTGGATGATAAAAAAATACTTGATAATTCAATGGGTGAAGCTTGAAACTTAGCTTGATGATTATCAACAGCTTCATAAATCTATTGCTGAAATTTTACTTTTTGAGAAGAACTCCTATTCTTTGACTTATCCTAAGTACACTCTCAAGCGTAATGGTCACCTCCACAAATGAAGCAACCTCCAAGTGGTCCTTTCCTATCAAACTATTGGTTTCCCTTAAAACTTCCTTTAAAACCATTCCTAAATTTCCTATTCCCTAAGTTACTATTGAATATAGCATTTTAGTTCTTGAACTGACTCTTGGAGTCTCCATTCCTCTACTTCTAATTCTTCCTTTTTAAATTTAATTTAGAACTTCCAAAAAATTTCTTGAACTTATCCATGACTTAGGCAAGAGATTTCATTTTTTATTGTGACTTGACTACCTTCTAAGAAACCTAATTCATGGTAAATGGCCCATGCACATCTACTTCACATCTAATTTGGGGTTTTAGTCCCATAATGAAATTCCTAATTCTAAACCTTTCATCTACCTAATTTTAAGGTACATAATTTAGGAGCTTGGTGAATTTCTCTGAGTATTATTTTATTAAAATGTCTCCTTGATTAAGATTGTAAAAATTTATAAGTTTATGATTAAAATATTTCTATAGAATCCATCATGACTTGAAAAATGTGTCACACTATTCCCAAGTGGTGGTGGTAGAGTTGAGGTTCATCTTGAACTTCTTATTTGCCCACCAAGTTGTTGCTTCGCCAACAAGATGATATGCTCTCTAGATTGCTTTCATGACCTTAGAGTAATTTTAAATATTGTTTTTTTTTCATCTTTATCAACCATGCTTTAGATCCATCTCATAAAATAGTTCCATCAAATGTGGGTGGATTTACCTTTTCCATGTCTCATGCCAACTCTACAACTACTCAAGCTCTTGCATTTTGTGGCACTTCCTCATGCCTAGTTTTGAGAATTTTCATTCTTAGAAAGATAATATTTAGGTTATTCCTAAGCATTCTCTTATACATGCCCATGCACCTCCTACTCTATGGTCATAATTCACTCCCTAGTTTCTTTCATGGTTCCGAGGATCTAATCCAACTTCATAGCTTAGTGGCAAACTAATTTTGATCAATAGGGGGATTGGTATTTGAATTACCCTTACCTCTTGGTCTAGTGCACATCATTATTCTTCCTAATTAACAAGAGCATAAGTTTACATTATCAGATATATTAAATCTTAGAGTTTATCTTTAACTATGATACCACAATATAATAACCCCACCAAGTTTTGCTAGAATAGGGTAATTTTTTATTTTTTATTTTTTAAAATTAATTACACAAATTCATCTAATAGATTTCACCATGATGAAACCTATCTAAGTGATCTTTAACTAAATATATTATTTTTAGTTAACCACACAAAGGACTTAGCTAATCCATTTATCTAATGATCATAACAATAATATATCAAAATAAGTACAATGCTAAATATTCAAATAAAGACTACATTTATTTCATAGAAGTAGTATTACAATTGCAGACATTGCTAATATAACATTATAATGACAATTTTAAATGTACATATGAATAAAAATTATAGTTTCATCAATAATAATAATATAATGATGCAAAGCTCCATAGAGCATGAGTCTCAATGAACTCAAAGTATCCATTGGTAATCTCAAGTGTAGTCTTTAGTTTAGTATTATTATAGGGAGGGAGAGCATCATCTAAGTGGTTTTTGATACCAACCATAGACAATCAATCCCACACACTATCTCCCAACAAGTGAATGGCCCTCACTTCAAGGATGGGTAGATATGATAGTGTGGGAATCTAGAGTGACAAATTAGAACTCGTGTGGTGTAAGATAACTAATACATTATATATACCATAATTTTTTTGTTTTAACATATCTTACAAATATGTAAACCATATCAAACCCATGAAATGACAATGTCTAACTATAAACATTACTTTGGCTAAAGTTTTCATATAGTTAGTGATCTATAGGATTAATCAATTTCATACACAACACTTAATCATATTACACCCCATTTTGCATTAATGTCACTAATTAAAAAAGTGGATTCCATCTCACTAATTATTTAGGGTCATTAATGTGAGGTTTGGTTATTAATTTAATAATATAAAAAATAATATATTCATACAAAATATTCCCTATTAGCAAATATACAATGTGCTAAGTATGGAAATATATAATACATACATTTAGTCCATCAAATATAATTCAATGAATATTAAATCAAGTAGTTTATTTTAGAATAATAAACATTTTTAATAAATAGTCCTCAATATAATCTATTAGAAATGTGGTTTTCATTTATGATAAAAGTGACATTATCAGCATGTCATTGATGTCAAAGGATTAGGCATGATAGATGGAGAAAAGAGCATGTTTCACAGTTGCATTAGGAGAAAGTTGTCATGCTTTTACAAAGACCATCTATGGATGTTTGAAGTGAAATAGATAGAAGATATATTATGGGTTTTTTATGAGCATATTAGATATATGGTCTGTAGGTTCAAATGCAAAGGAATGAACACATAAATGATTTATTTTGGCTCTCAACCATTTCTAGGGTTTCTTAGTAAAACACTATGAGTTGTAGTCATGGCATCAAAATGCATGTTATATTTTTGTGTTGATTGGATATAGATGGGGCCTGATAAATTAATTTTTAACTTAATTCCTTATCATTATTGTGAAACTAACCCCTTCAACCTAGTAATTACCAACTTGAGCAGTGATCAAAGTTCCTAATATTTCATAAGTCCTCAACTTAGTATTTGTTTGATCTTGATCAATGGTTATCAGTTAATTATATGTTGAAGATCCAACAAAGCATTAAAAAAGTCAATTTTTCAAAGGAACCTCAAAGTAAATGCACTAGTGATAAGTTTCAAAATCATAAAGATTGTATAGTAAATATATGAAGTGTTTTATATTTAAAAGGTTAATAATCAACATGACATTTCCAAGTGTCTCAATAGTAGGAACTAACAACAATGTGCAGAAGGCATGCACTAATGCCAAGTGTCACATTCTTGAGAGATAAGCAGAGATAAAATTCAAGCTTTTTATAAGATTTGATGGTGAGTAGATGATCATGTAAAAGAGGTCCAATAGAGTGAGTACACTCAATGGGATAAAGTGATTAAGGTTTATCAACATAGTGGTGAATTAAAGACTGAAAAAGTTTGAGAAGATTGATGAAGTGTAAGCATTCTAGAGACTCAAGAGGTAGTAAGATGGGATAAATAAATTGATGTTTAATGTCAATATAGGAGGAAATATCATGTTAATTTGAAGATCTAATGACACGTGGGATCTTGGAATAGGAAGATCAACATACATGTTTTAAAGTTTAATAGTTAAAGTCTAAAAGTGTACAAGGATCCAATAGAGAGCATGAGCCTATCAGAGATTGATCGAATGGACTCATTTTAAAGTTTATTAGTTTAAATGAAGACCATCAGATCATTGCCAAACTTAAGATCAATGGTTGATATCTAAAGATATGATCATGATAATGATCAAGTGTTGGAACATTCAAGAACTTATAGTTAAGTTGTAAATCATGACATAGATAAGGATTTATATTGTATTGATCGATAAATTTATGTAAATATGAATGTGCATCAAAACCAAATCCCAAGATTTGCTAAATATATCAAAATATCAAGAATCATAGTGATGATGCATGAATTCAGGATGTGGGAAACTTGTTGATTTTATAATGATCATGATATATTACAGACCAAGTGTGAACACAAGGAAGGAGCTTGACCTATATCAAATGGTTGTGTGTGTGTGTGTGTGTGTGTGTGTGTGTGTGTGTGTGTGTGTGTGTGTGTGTGTGTGTGCGCGTGTGCGTGTGTGTGTGTGTGATCTAGGATACAAGCACAAGCTATTGGTATTATGTCATATAGAAGTATATAGAGACATAAAGATAGATGTGTAGAAAGTATGAGCTATTATTGATGAATTGTGTCAAACTAAAAATATAGAGACATAAAGGAGCAGAGTGAGAGAGAGATAAAGTGTGTTGAATAGAGACATATCTAGACATAGAGACAAAGGGGTAGAGAGAAGAAAGGCACAAAGAGATAGTGTGTAGAGTATGAGAAGTTATAAACTAGACCAGTAAAAAATAACATAGATTGGATTATTTTATGAATGAACATTATAATTTGGAGTTGTAGCTCCATATACATCTAATTGGTTAGTGTCATTAGACAAACTAATTTGGTGCTCAGATAGGGGATTCGTATCTCCTTAGGGTTAGTGCCCTTAAACATTATAACTAGTAAGATTCAATTGAATTGGTGCTTAGTTAGGGGATTGGTGTCTCCTTAGGGTTAGTACCCTTAAAAGTGTAACCAATGAGGTTTTCTAGTAAGTCTTTAAACAATGATCCTAGATTACAATAGTAGATTCTAGCAATTATTCTCACCATGGTTTTTCCCTTTTAGTTATCCATGTATAAATTTGGTGTCATGTGAATTTGTATGTGTGTGATCTCTACATATTTTTTTTATCTACATATATCTTTTAATATATTATAAAATGTATTAAAGGATTAGTTTTAGTTGATCTACTGATTCATCCCCCCTCTTAGTAGATAGTTGTGTTTCAACAATTGGTATTAGAGCCCTATTTCCTTAGAAGAAGCTTAATCAACTCAATTAGATCATGGAATGGTGATCACAAATGGATAATTAAGAAGTATCTTCATCAAACAAAGCACCTATCTTTGATGGATCAAACTATGCATTTTAGAGTACAAGAATGGAAGCATATTTATCTTCATTAGGGTTTGATGTATGGATGTCTATTGTAAATGGATATATAAATCCAACTTAAACTCCTAATTATTAGGCTACCAAGAAGGCATATGAGAGCAATTTCAAAGCAAAGAATGTTATTCTTTGTGGATTATCAAACTCAGAGTTTGTCAAAGTGATGCATTGTAAAAATATGCAAGATATCTAAAAAAACTAAAGAACATCTCTAAAGGAAATGACAAGGTAAATTATGCCAAGATACAAACTTATAAAGGCAAGTTTTAAAACCTTCAAATGAATGAGGAAGAGAAAATTACAGACTATCTCCTTAGAGTGGATGAAATAGTCAATGCAATCAGAGGCCTTGGAAAAGAGATGAAAGAATAAATCATTATCAAAAAGGTCCTAAGATCTCTACCATCAAGGTATGACTCTAAAATATCTACAATAGAGGAAGCAAGGGATATGGATAAACTCATTATTAATGAGTTGTATAGAACCTTCACTACCTATGAGATGAGAATGGGATAAGCAAACAATTTCAAGAGAGAAGTTGCAATCAAAGTAGCCAAGAAAGTAAAAGTAGAAGCATCCTCATCTAGATCTAAGGAGACTGATGAAGAAGAAGCCAACTTTATTAGAAGATTAAAAAGAGGATCTAGAAAGTACAAAGGTAAGTTACCCTTTAAATTTTTTAAATATGGTAAGGCAAGACATTGTATTGCTAAATACCTTACAATAAAAATGATATCTCTAAGCAAGAAAAAGGAGAGTAAAAAGGTGAAACACCACTATTCCAATAAGAATAACTTATTTAAAAATAATAACGTTATATACATAAAATAAGATAGTGACTCATTAGATGACAGTGATAGCTCAGATGATAGTCATGATTGTGCCTTTATGGCTAAGGGAATTAAAGTCCTATTCATGGCATCAAGATGAGATTCTATGAATCAAGAAAGAGAAGAAGTTACATACTCTAATAAAGAAGAGGGAGGAGAATTATATCTACAGTGTGAACTCATCTATGCTCTAGATGACATTAACAAGTTGAGAAAAGAGAACTCAAAAAAGAAAAAGCTTGGACAAAAAGAAATTGAAAAACTATCCAAAATTATTGAAAGATCTAATCAGATGGTGGTGAGCCTAAAGACAAAATTTGAAGAAGACAAAAGAATAGAATATTTAGTCAAAATTGAACTAAAATCCAAATCTGATGAATGTATGAAGGTATAAGCAAAAATAGTGGTGTTGAGAAAATAACTTGAAAACGTTAAATTACAAATAGACAAAGGTCTAAAACTAAAAGGAGGTTCAAATATTCTTGATGAGTTAATAAACTCTCAAAATCCTTCAAAAAATAGATCCAATCTTGGGTATGAAAAAGGGAAAATCTCCATAACCAATACATCTACAAACCTATATGACAACTTTAAAGCTTGCAAGGATACAAAGAAATACACAAACACTACTGATGAGAATAAAGCTAAAAATAATCTTGAAGATAAGAATTAAAATGAGTCAATCTCTACAAACTCAAGGAAGATGTAGAAGACAAAGGTAGCTAATGCAGATGGTTACATAAAGGTGAGAGACTTGAAGAAGCTAGTCTTGAGAAAACCTCCTCATCTACCATAGAGAAATGCTATGACTAGGTATTCATCATCTTTATATGGTTATTTTTATACCTATAATGAATTTGGTCATAGGTTTAGTGAATGTAGTGTTTTACCTAAAATAAGAACAAACTTTTTAATCACAAATTCATTTACACCCTTGCTAAATAAAAATGTAATATGCTATAACAATAATAATTTTTGTCACATAACTAAACAATGTAGAACAAGCTTTGTAAGACCAAAGGTATAAATTAAAAATAAAATCATGCCTCCTAGTGTGCAAAAAGATCGCCAGTCTCTAAAAAGGAGAAAAATAATCCCAACAAGAAAACTAAGGATGTGTGTCAAGTGAAATTTCAATCTATGATTGCTCAAATTTCACTCCATGTCAAGGAGCAAAATTTATGGGTAATAGATAGTGGTTGCTCAAAGCACATGACTAGTGATAAGATAAAGTTCATCAAAATAAAATATAAGGAAGGATTTGCCAAATTAGGAGATAATAGTATAGTAAAGATCCAAGGTAAAGGAACCTTGAACATAAATGTAAAACTTCCTATGCATGATGTCCTTTATGTTGAAGGATTGAAGCATAATCTGCTAAGTGTCAGTCAAATGTGTGAAAATGGATATAAGGTCACATTCAATGTGGAAGGCTACAAGATAAGGAGATCTAGAAGAATAGTTGTAGAAGGGAAAAGAACTAAAAGTAATATCTACAATCTTAGTGAAGTAAATGGAAATAGTTGCCTTATAGAAAAGATTGATGAGAGTTGGTTATGGCATAGAATAATGGATCGTGTCAATTTTGATAACCTAGTCAAAGTGAGATCAAATAAGTGTGTTATACACATGCCTACAAAAACCAAACCTACAGACACTACTTGTAAGGAATGTCAATAAGGCAAGTAGATAAAGGTCAGCTTTCAAACAAAAGAGTATGCAACTACAATGCCTTTAGAGTTAGTTCATACTGATCTTTTTGGTCCTACTAAGATAAGAGGATCTAAAAAAGAAAGATACTTCATGTTATTTTTATATGATTACTCAAGAATGACATGGGTAACCTTTTTTGAAGGATAAGTCTTAGGTATTTGAAAGATCTAAGATCTTTAAAGCCATGATGGAAAATGAGATTAGACAAGAGATCAAATTCTTAAGATCTGATAAAGGTGGAGAATTTACCTCAAATGAGTTCATAGAATATTTTGAGAATCTTGGAATCAAAAGGCACTAATCTGTATCAATAACTCCATAGTAGAATGGAGTTATTGAGAAAAATAATAGGATAAATAAGATGGCCAAAAAATGCTAAAAGAGGCCTAATTCCCTGATGGATATTGGATCAAAGTAATCCAAAAAATAGTATACATATTAGATAGAGTTCATTTAAGGGTAAACAATGATAAAAATCCCTATGAACTATGGTATGGAAAACCTAGCTCTGTGCAGTATTTTAGAGTGTTTAGTAGCAAATGCTACATCAAGAGAAAGGAGGAAAAATTGGGAATATTTGAATCCAGATGTGATAAAGGAATATTTATTAGTTATTCCACTAAAAAAAAAACATATATATGTTACAATATAAGGCTACATAATATTGTATAAAGCATCAATGTCAAGGTTGAAGAAGGCTTGAAACATGTTGAACCTGACAAGGAAATTCGTATTGAAGAATCAGATCTTGAAGAAGAAGCAAATAATGAAGAGGCTAAGGAAATGAATAAAAAAACTCCTACAAGATTTATTCAAAAGGATCATCCCATAAATTAGATCATTAGAAATAATAATGGATTTTAGACAAGGAGAATAGTTTCATAAAACAAAGAACAAGTAAGTTTTTCTCTAATGTCTAAAATTAAGCCTAAAATTTATGTTGAAATTAGCAAGGATGAGAATTGGATAAAAGCCATGGATGAAGAATTGAGCTAGATAGAAAATAACAAAACATGGGAATTATTTCCAAGACTTTATAACAATAATGTAATAGGTACAAAGTGGGTCTTTAAAAATAAGCTCAATGAAGATGGAGTTGTTATAAGAAATAAGGCAAGATTAGTGTGCAAAGGATATGCATAAGTTGAGGGCATAGATTTTGAGGAAACATTTGATCTAGTTGCTAGATTGGAATCCATAAGAATGTTTCTAGCATTCTCTATTCATAAAAAATTCAAAGTATATCAAATGTATGTTAATTCTAATTTCCTAAATGAGAACCTAGAAGAGGAAGTCTACACAGAACAACTAGAAGGTTTTTAACTATCATAAAAAGAAGAATTTGTTTATAGACTAAAGAAATATTTTTATGGTCTAAAATAGGCACCTAGAACATGGTGCTCAAGATTGGACTAGTACCTACAATAACAAAGATTCAATAAAGGATGTGCAGACAAAAATATATACTTCAAATTAGAAGGTGATCATATGTTGATTGTTGTTGTTTATGTATATGACATCATCTTTGGTGGTAGTAAAAACAAAATGTACAAACAATTTTCTACACAAATTCAAAGTGAGTTTGAGATGTATATGTTTGGATAACTTTCTTTCTTCCTTGGTTTATAGATAGCATAGACTGATGAAGGGATATTTATATCTCAAACCAAGTATTCTAAGGAAATGCTCAATAATTTTGGAATGGAAGATAATAAACTAATCAGTACTCCCATGATAGCTGGATGTAAGTTAATAAAAAATGATGAGTCCCTTGATGCAAATCAAACTATATACAAATTAGTGATAGGTAGTTTTTTGTACCTAACTACATTAAGACATGACATCATGCAAGTAGTGTGCATGGTTGATAGATTTAAATCTAATCCTAAAGAGTCACATGTTAATGCAGTGAAAAGTATCTTTAGATATATCAAGAGTAAAATTGACTATGGACTATGGTATCCTAAAGGTGAATATTTCACTTTGACAACATAAATAGATATTGATTGGGTAGGAAGTATGGATGACATAAGAAGCACTATTGGTGGTGAATTCTTCCTTAGAAACGAACCCATTTCATGGTTGAGCAAAAATCAAGAGTTAATTACTCTTTCAATAGCAAAAGAAGAGTATGTTGTAACAGTGGCATGTTGTACTCAAGTCTTGTGGATTAAAAAATGCTCAAATACATCTAGGTATTTTATAAATCACATATATCTATTTTTAGTGAGAATTTAAGTGTTATTAGCATATAAAATAATCCATTGATGCATTTTAGAACTAAGCACATATCAATCAAGTAGCACTTTTTGAGAGAGAAGGTTGTAGATCAAAAGGTCATAATGGAATATGCTCTAAATAAGGATCAAATTATAGACATATTTACTAAACCTCTTCCCAAGGAATGATTTGAATATTTGAGATAGAATTTGGGAGTGTTGCCTCCTACACCACATCATTACATCCTAGTTATAGGGCATGAGTCCAAGGGAGAATAACAAAAGTCTTATTAATCCTTGGAAAGAAGAAAGAAAAGGCAACTCAAGTATGCATATTTTTCAAATTTATAATGATTTAGTAGTTTCATATTATTGGAAAAACTCATTTATATAAAAAAGGGGGAAAAAAAATTGGTAAAATAGTGAGAAACTTGGAGTCCCTTTGCTATTGATGTCAAAGGAGGAGAAAGAGTAAAAATGCTCTATGTAAAAGAAGAAGCAGAGCAGGTGTCCAACTGGTAAAAAGTGTAAATTCTCTCTATAAAATAAATAAATAAATAAATAGAGCAAGTGTCTAGGTTAAGTTTATGCAAATGTACCTTTGTCTAAGGGGGAATAAGTTTGGTATGAACAGCTTTAGCTCACATTCATCAAAATCCAATGCAAGCAATGTGTCAAGATCTTAGAGTACAATTGATTACTTTTGTATAAGCAACTAAACATGGAATTGAAACCAAAAGTAATAAGTAACTACAAATTAGAAACAACAAATAATAGGAGATACGAGAAATAACCAATCTGTATTAAACTCTTTTAGAAGGAAATACAATGAAGAAATCTCTCTCTCCTCACACCTCATAGATATACAATAATTCTCCATCAAGAGTTATCTCTCTCTCTCTCTCTCTCTCTCTCTCTCTCTCTCTCTCTCTCTCTCTCTCTCTCTCTCTCTCTCTCTCTCTCTCTCTTAATCAATTACAATCAACTCAATTACTGAATTGTCTCCCCCTAATTACAATACTGCACCATGGGTCTCTTAAATAGAATTGAAAGCAAATAATAATTAGAAAAATAGACTCAAGACTAATTTTAGTCTTTACATGCAAACCAATTATTCTCTTAAAAATAGCAATTTTGGAAACACCTAGAAATGCATAGAAGTCAGTGTCAGTCTGAAGATGACCAATGTCGGTTGACCCCTGACCAATGTTGGTTGACCCCTAACTGATGCCAGTTGATTCTGACCGATGCCGACTGATGCCGGTCGACCCCTAACCGATGTCAGTTGGTTCTGACCGATGTCGCTTACTATAAAATCCCAGTGACCTCAACATTAGCTCATTATTGAAGCTTTTAGCTCCACAACTCAACACAATGTTAGAGGAGCAAAGTATCAAAACATCAGAGCATTCATTTTGTAGCATAACATTTAGTTTGCCACCGATTCCAAAGGGGGATATTATTGTAAATATAGTTTTCATTGATGATAAAGGGGACATTATTAGTATGTCATTGATATCAAAGGATCAAATAGGATTGATGGAGAGAAGAACATGTTTCATAGTTACATTAGTGAAAACATTTCATGCTTTTATAGAGACCATTTATGGATGTTTTAAGTGAAATAGATAGAATATCCATTATGGGTTTTTCATGACCATCTTAGATATATGATCTGCAAGTTAAAATGTGAATGAATGAGCTTAGAAATGGTTTATTTTAACTCTTAGACATTACCAGGGTTTCTTAGTAAAACCTTATTATCTTTAGTCATGGTATCAAAAAGCATATTCTATTTTTCTGTTGATTGCATGTAGTCAGGACTTGGTAACTT
>JARHVA010002711.1:1335000-1350000 GCA_037957365.1 Torreya grandis | reverse complement strand
CATAGTATAAATAGATTAAAATATATTTTTACATATACTAATTTAAAAACCCCAAGTATATTTTCATACCCTATTTGGGTTCAAGACCTAAGACCATATATTTATGTTTATAGCATCTATCTAGTTCAACATAAAATATTGAGCAAAGATTTTTAGGTTCTAGGTAAAAACATTTATCTTAATCACTATAAATATATCTTGTAGAGTTTTCCTAATGTTTATAAAATTTAAACAAGTATCTACACATAAGTTTTTTAGGTATTTCATATAACATGGCAAAGAACCTAAATCCCAAGCCATTCCAATTAGGGCTTATTGGGTTATATTTTGGGTTTCATGGATGGTCGAGCCATCTAGAGGGCCAAAAATTTAGCCCAATTTTATAATTTCATTTAAAATAAAACCATTTAAAACACTTACTAACATTATTATAATTACCAAAAATTCCACGTATTATATGAAATATAATACAATACCAACCTAGTAATTGAACCCAAATGATTCCAAATTTTGAATTTTCTTCTTACTTATAGCTCAAATCCTTTCTTTTTATTTTTCCTATCATGTTTTCTAGATCTCCATTCTCCCCATTATATCTAGCTACATGTTTAATTCATGCAACATATTCCACCCTTTACTCTACCAACTCCAAGTGCTATTCAAGACTATGTTAATGCATGAAATAAACACTAACACTCATCATGCCAAAAATTCCTTAATTTTTTGAGATTATCTTACATAATGGTCTATTAAAAATTCAATGCACAACTACATAACCTTAATCTCAAACCTTCTCAATTGTTGAACAATACAATAAAATTTATAATATCCCTTTAAACTTTTATGCATGCGACATCAACTTAACAAAAAGTCATTAAAGCATTATAATTCCATATGAAAAATTTGATATAGCATAAGGCTACTAAAATACCATTGACCATGTGGAAAATTCTATCAAACATTATAACCATTATCAAATAATTCAACCTTCACATTAGTCATAAACACATTACTTAAACACAATGACTTCACCTAGTAATTTAAACAATATAATCATTATTTAATAATATGAATATTGCAACCTTAATCAACATAAAATTATATATAATGATGTTTTCCATTCTCATTTAATAACGAAACTATTGATATTGATTTGACTTTTGTACTAAACTCATCTAAATCTAAGACATTAGTAAGTTGAAATAAGACATATTCATTTGACATAGGAATCAAATCATATGAGTAAATCTAAGTATGATAGATATGTTAGTGAAATCACATAAATAATTCAATATGATCATCAAATAGAAATCAAGATCACATCTAAAGCCTATTAGTAATCATTTAAATGCAAAAAACATAGAAGACACAATATAACTATCTAAATCAAGAAATGAATAATATATATTAATCTACTATGGTGTGTGGGTGGGTTTATCACCTTTACCTCTATTGTCCCCCAATGCCTCCATCTATGCCACCATGTCTAATGATGATCTCCTTCCATCACACTCTAAGTGATGGATTTGTCCTACATCCACCTCATAATAATGAAGCTAGTTATCCCAAAACATATATAATCCATTAAATAGTGTTGTAATAACTAAAAAACGTGATCATAATGTATGCAATATAAAATTAAAGTTAATTCCATGGCTAATCAATCATGTAAATGAGGAAAAATATAACTACCCATAATTAACATATGAAGTCAAGCTTAACTAAATAATAGTTAATCAAATAATAACCATATAGTCCATGAATAAATAGTTTATTAGGATTAGAGAGAAATTTGGATGTGACAATAAATATCTTGGTCATCAATATTATAGAAGCATATGACCTATTTCTAATCTGATATTTGTCCAAGACACTAAATAGATACATGGTCATTGAAATTTCACACATGTGGTTGCCATGTAAAGGAGTAGCTAACTAGATTTAGGTGGACAAAGAACAAATGAAGTACTTGATTATTAAGTAAAATTCCATTAACTATAAAGTGGACTTCATGTCTTCACATGTTGGATTGTATACATTCACCACCAAGTAGGTGATGCATGAACAAGAATTTGAAGGTCTATTAAAGTTATGGACTCTCCATTTTAATGGATCTAGATCAAAACAATGTTCTAGTGTTGTCATAGACTTGATGGATCCAAATGGAAAGCAATACCATATTGTTAACATATTATATTTCCACTATACCAAAATTGGGCATAGTAAGAAGATATAATCCTCAACTTTCATTTTTCACTCAAGCAAAATTGTAACCAATTACAAATCTTTGGTAACTCAGAGCTAGTGGTCAATCAAATTAGAAATAAGTACCAATGCAAGCTCACCAATATAAAGAATTAAAAACACCAAAATTGGGACCTAATCAAGTCTTTCAAATAATATGACATTATGTTTGTCCTAAGAGAGAATAAATAGTTAACCAACTCACTATCATCTTAAGCTACTAATGTGGCACCACTCTAAGAGTCCAAGATGTATAAGCTATTAGTGAAGCTAGTTCCTTACCCTTTTGTTCTAGATAATGTGGACAACTTCTAGGTGTTCAAGGATGACCAATAGATCATGCATTTCTTGAATAAATCCATAGATTTTGAGGATCAAATAATAGATGAGAAAGACATTGAAACCATGCATAGTGAAGACCTAGGAGAATATGACACCTTGTAATTGAAGAAGAACTGCATCCATCTAGGAATGGTCTCCTTGGAACAATCTTTTAATCTAGACCCCAAAGCTCATAAGTATAGACCATCAAGGGAAACTAAATTATATTTCATTAATAAAACTTGGTCATTGAATAACACCCTTAAAGGATGAATGTAAGCTTGATCTACCCTCAAATTGAGAAATAGAAGTTGAAAGATATGCTAGTAGAATACAAATATGTGGTAACCTAGACATACGAAGAGCTAAAATTCTTTGAACCTAAAATCATTACACACACTATCCCACTAAAACTAGAACAAAATCCTTTTAGGTAGAGATAATGGCTAGATAATAAAATTCTATATCCCCTCATTTATACATAATTACAAACTCTACTAGAACAATTTTTTTTCTTAATCAGGCACTCTACTTGGTTAGCCAATTTGGTACTAATCAATAAAAAGAATTGATAAAACAAACTCTATATCAATTTTAGGAATATGAATAGAGAATCAGATAAATATAATTACTCCATGACTTCACTATATGAGGTAATTCAAATGGTGAGTGAATCAAATATGATGTCCTTCTTAGACTATAATCAAGTACTTGTAAAGGTAGTGATCAGATGAAGACTTCTTTCACAATAAAGTGGGGGGGATTTCCCATATAATAAGATGTCATTTAGCCTAAATAATGTGGAATAAACTTTATAAAGAGCCACAAACCTTTTTTTCCAAGGGTTAGTTGTCAATTTCATCATCATATACATGGATGACCTCACTATGTTCTCCAAAGATAGAGTTGATCATGTATACCATATCCAAAAGGTGTTGAATAAGTTTAGGAAGTATGAGGTATCGCTCAACCCAAATAAGAACATTTTAAGAGTTATTTAAGGAAAGTTACCAGGACATATAATCAATAAATTTAGGATCTCTATTTATTGAAATAGGGTTTAGCCCATATCTAAGTTGACACCTCCTAGAAGTAAGAAGGAACTAAAGTCCTTCTTTGGTAAGATAAACTTTGTGAAAAAATTAATATATGTATTTTTAAAGATTGTTAAAATATTAAACACTATGCTAAATTAAAATGTTAAGATAGAATGGATTAGAAAAATGTCATATAGATTTCCAAGACATCAAGATATTTATTTCTCAAGTCCTAATTCTTATTAGTCTAAACTTCAATAAAGACTTCTACATTTATTCATTTACTTCAAAACATACTATATTTGATGTAATAACACAAAAGGTGGACAATGATGAAAATCCCATTGCCTTCATGAATATTTATGTAAAGGAGGCAAAGTTTAAATAATCTATGATAGACAAGAAGATTTATGCCTTGATCAAAGTGGGAAAAAATGTTCAATCATTATATTCTATGAAATAAAACATATGCCATTATTTTACACCTAACTGTCGAGCTCACACTTGGACAAAATGAGCTAGGTAAAATAAGAGGAAAATGGATGGACAAAATTTTGAAGTTTGACCTTAAAATCAATCCACCCAAAATGGTAGGAGGCTAATAAATCATCCAATTGATGACTAAAATTGATCCATGGATCAATATTAAACAAATTATTGAGACTCAGGTAACTGATGGCAAGTGGTACACTCAAATAATCCATTACTTGCTCATTCATGCATGTCCTCATGAACTAAACAAAGAATAGATATTATCTCTCAAACTCAAATCTAATCATTATATGATAAAGAAAGGATTCTTGTATTTAAATAACTATGAAGGCATCTACCTAAGATGTGTTTTAAAAGAATTTGTGGATATCATGTATATCCTACATTATAAGATAGAAAGTGGGCATCCATTAATCAACACAACAAATCACAATATTCTAAGGATGGGATAGTACTATCCCACCATATTCAAAGATGCACATAATCATGTTAGGAATTTCCATGACTTCTATGTATTTGGGAAAAGAGAAGTGAATGATACCATGGCTTTGTAGCTAATCATTTAAGGATGTCTCTTTTCCAAATGGGGCCTTTATTTTATTAGGGTGATAAACGCAAAATTTTCATCAAGGAACAAATTTGTCTTCATATCCAATGCTTACTAAACTATCTTAATAGAAGATATAAAAATAAAGAATTCTAGAGTAATTAATGTCATCAACTTTTTGGAAGAAAACATATTGACCAAGTGTAGCACTTCTATTTCCCTAATTTGTGATAATGGTTTAGCTTTTCAATATTCTAAATTCACAAAATGGTCTTATGATAATCAAATCATAATCAAGTTATCTTCAAACTATTATCCATAAGGGAATATAGTAGCTGAGTATACTAATAAAAATCTCATGGATGCCATTAATAACTTGGTACAAGACAAACCAAGAGAATGGAATCTCATATTGGAATATGCACTATAGGTAGATATAACAAAGCACAAGTAAGCCCTCAAGGCTCTCACTTTTCTATGGGTGTATGGAAAACACCTAGTATTGACTATTACTTTTGATATACCAATGCACTAGTTCATGCAAGAGTACATGGGAGATATAGACTACTTGACATATTCTAGATAAAGGATGCAATAAATGAATAACTACACAACTTTAGTAAACATCAGGAGATTGTTAAAAGATTGTTTAACAAAAAATCCAAGATCAAAGTCTTCAATTTTTTAGACCTAGTACTTTTATAGAATAAAACACATGATAAGAAAGGAAAACATGATAATTTCACTCCTTGGATTGGACCATATCAGATATCAAATATCCTAGGTAATAATTCCTTCTAGTTGAAAGATCTACAAGGTAATATCTTTGCCTTTCTAGTCAATGGATAATTTTTAAATAATTATTTCATGGTTACTCCAACTGGAGATGCCTCAAAGTGACTGTAAGTGGAGATGTATATATATGATTACAATAGATTTATTGCTTTATATTTTAGATTTCTTGATTTCTAGGTTAGATTTAATGTTTTATATAATAGATTTCATGCTCTTTAGCATTCATATTTTCTTATTTTTACATTTATTTTAGTAGATTAGTTGTTATGTTGTCTATATTAGTTTTCTAAAATTATAGAATAGACCAATTGATTTGCTACATTGAGATTACAAAATAACTTCCAAAATTAAGGGGATGATTCATAAAGATGCACCATTCATCCTCATAAGGATTTATTATGATAGTACTAGAGATTTTGGGGTTAAGGTATGTGTTGTGTCTAAATTAGGTCCTACTTTGATTGAATGAGTTTACTATACTTATGGGATTTACTCTGATATAATCATGAAAATTTTCAAAATACTTTGCATTTAAAAAATATTAACTACACTATAACTGTTATAACTTGAATGAGAGATAATAAACATAGAATTTGATACATATTGGTAAGTATGTATTGATTGAAATAAGTTTTCTTATGTAGACACCCAACCAATGGTGATTCCCAACACTTATTATGTTTGTGTTTCAATAAAAAAACATATATATCATACAAAATTGTATAAAATGGGTGATTCAAGTAATCTCTACCAGGGTATGGATGCTTCATTAGTATTAGATTAAGGTTTTGAGTGGAATCAGAGGTATCTTTATCAAGGATATGGATGTCTGGCTAGCAATAGAACAGTACCTAGGATTTATTTACTATTTGGTTAAAAAATATAAGATAAAAATGAAACATATAGTGCATATCCATGACTTTATCAAACTTATCATAACAAGGTAAAATTGTATTCATAAAATCACACACTCAAATACAAGGAATGGAAAGGGTTGGTATTTTACATGATCAAGTAGGAGCCTTTTTCATGTTCTTGTTTATTTATTCTATTCTTGGTAGGGTTAAAGTTTTTTTTATGTTTCATTACTAAGATTATGGGTTCTAAAAATAATCAAGAGTATTTTCCCCATTGAGTTGCCATTTTTTGGCCCTAACACACACACCCCATTTTCAAAAATTCAAATAGCGACCCATTGTTAATTGGATATTATTATTTAGGGTTTTCTAAACTAGAAGTCTATGACATAGAGTTTAGAAGTGAAAACTTAAATAATTCATTTGAATAAAAAATGATTTTTTTCCTCTCTTTATCTTTGTTATTTTCTTGATTTAATCAACTAAATTTACTTCAATGATTATAGAGTGTTTTAAATTTATAAGAAAATCAAAGATGTATTTAATACATATTACATGTTTTACTTTTCACCCTTGATTTCCTTTAACTCAATGATAGTTTACATTTTTGATTTATGTTATAATAGCTAATGTGGGTGATGTGTTTTGATTTTAGTTAGGTCATTATCTATGTTTCATCTTGAGCAAGTAATTACATGCTTAGGTGTCTCTTAGGCCATCTCAAATCTCATTTTTTCTTTCCACCTATCATTAATTTATATCTTAGAGACTAAGTAAATAGCACAAATAACATGAAAA
This sequence comes from Torreya grandis, assembly GCA_037957365.1. NCBI lineage: Eukaryota > Viridiplantae > Streptophyta > Pinopsida > Cupressales > Taxaceae > Torreya > Torreya grandis. Next base: position 1,342,909 of record JARHVA010002711.1, on the reverse strand, counting down.
TGATGTTAGGTAGTCTTTTGTACAAATTCACCCAAGAAAGTGGTTCATTAGGATCTTTCCAAGTGTCATCATCCCACTATCCTAGAGGTGATGTTACCATGGACCTATACATAAATTCTTAGGCAAGAAGAGTAGTGAGATCCATACATCTGTCATCATCCTAGTATCCCATATATGTTAGGGGATCTGAAGCTCTACCAATTAGAGCATAATTGATTACTTTCTTATATGCAATTAAACACAGAATTATACCAAAATGATAAAGTAGCTAGAAACTTGAGACAGCAAAGAATTTGAGAGACAATACACACTCTTGTATTAAATACTACTAGAAGAAAATACAATAAGGAAGATGCCACTTCTTCCTCCACCTCAAATTCTTGCCACACCTCAAGACCTTCTTCCCTCTCTCTCTTTCTCAACACAACAACTCTAAAGCCAGAGTTGCTATCCCTCCTTGAATGCTTTAGCTGATCTCCTTGACCTTGCTAGCTTCAATGCTTTTCTTTGCCTTTTTGATACAATTACAATACATGCCTTATGGGTCTATAAATAAGATCCCATGCTTACAAAAATAGAACTCAAGTTACAATAATTAGACACACAACTCGTGACTATAATTAGTCGCTTGGCATGCAAACACTTGCTTTGCTTAACTGACTGTTCGTCAACAACAGTTCTAAAAATACACAGGCGACCGATGCCGGTCCCTGCTGGTCTAGTTCTACCGACGTCGGCCGACTTCCTACCGTCACCAGTCACCTTATCCACTACATCTAATCGACGTCAGTCATACTACTGACATCGGTGGCTCTGGTTCTTCAGCATCCTTTCTCTTGTGTCTACAAACAGTTGAAGCTTTTAGCTCCACACCATAACAATCTCCCACTTGGAGATAAATAGCTGTAACCTGTACCTGTACCTGTACACCATCTATTTTGTTCTTTAGGCTCTGTATCCCTCTTTAACGTCACTCTTGAAGACCAACCACCATGCAAACCTATGATGTAATACCTTTCTCTTATGCCACAAGAATTTTTCTGCTCCCAAATTCTCCATGACATACTTCTGAACCAACTCTACCCTTAGCTCAAAAAAACTCCCTATATATGAAAACCTGCAACAAGTAACACAATACAGTAACAGGATAATGTAGCTAATATTATCTAACCTGGTAAAGATACAATACAATGGTCAAACCTCCATTGTTCTGCAGCCTAATCAAGACCATATACCATAGCCTTCTATCTCATGTGTCCATCCACTCTCTTCTCTAAAATGGGAATCCATCCCTCTATCCAGTGCTTCCTTCCAGCTGACAACACTACCAACAAATACCTATTTGGTTCTCCAAGGACTCACACTCCTCATCCATGCCAAGCTCCCACTGTTTCTAGATTCTACCTGCATTGCTTCTTCCATCTTCCTAGTTCATGACTATCAGTAAGCAATATAAATAAGGTGAACAATGAATATGAGGTTCACATACCTTTCCTAACCTCCAAATGGGTGTTTGAGACCTATAGATCCACCCAATATCCATTCCAGTGATTGATATAGGCCATCTCCTAGTCTGCTCTCGATCGATGTCAGTTCCCTGTACTGACCCTGACTGCCAACGTCATTTCCCTGGCTGACGCCGGTGTCCCTCCTACCGATGTCGGTCTTTATGACCAACGTCAAACTTCTCCTGTCTGACCTACCAACCCTACTGGTCTGCACATGACCGATGTCAGTATCTGGATGACTGACGTCGGTGCCAAGTGACCGACATTAGTGTCTGTGTGTTCCTGTAAGTGATGAAATTTTCATCCGTGAGCTCTTCTTGGATCAAACCTCTATCCATGCTACCCTGCTTAGATTTATTTAGCCCCTGTGACTGATCTCTGTCCTTCATCTCCTCCATAAACACCAAGGCTTCTTTGTTCCTGTCAAAAGCATCAAATTTCCTCTTTCTGCAATGAACTGTATCTGTGCTTTCCAAATTTGAACACACACCTTTTGAATCAAGAACTTCCATTCCCTTCCTATTCTTGTGACCAAGCCCATTAGGCCACATCTTCGAATCTACACCAGAAGTAGAATCAGTAATACAAGTAGATAGATAAAGAGTATCTACTTTCTTACCTCTTACTAGAATAAGTGTTCCCTTGGTAACCTTCTAAGAATCTGCTGTGAGGGTCATTGTGCATCCCTCATCTCCCAACCTTCCTATAGAAATTAGACTCTACTTCAGAATTGGAACATGCATGACCTCTTTCAACACCCACGTGTTGTCAATCTACAATCTCAACTGCACTTTTCCTTTGCCAACTGTCTGACAAGGTGTACCATCCCCTAAATAGAGCACTCCAAAATCTCCCTGTTCATACTCATAGAACAAATCTCTGTTTGGGGATGCATGAAAAGATGAACCAGAATCTAAAATCCATGATCTTACCTGACTATCTGAAGAAAGTATGAGAGCATCCTGCATCACAATATTTGCATCCTTTGCTTCTTCCATACCTGCATGTTGATTCTCTTTATCTCTCAACCAACACTCCTTCGTGTGTCCTTTCTTTCCACAAAACCAGCAGGTAATACCTTTGGACTCGGATCTCCTTCCCGACCTTGATTTCCCTTACTTAACCTTCTCCCTTTGCCTTCCCCTGCTTTCTACACTTAGAGCATTCCCTAATGATTCACCCGTGCTTCTCCTGCGTATTTCTTCATTAAAGATCACACTCACAACATCATCAACTTTTAAGATTTTAGAAGCAGATGTAGAATTACTTACTGCCATAACCAAACCGTCCTAACTTTTAGGCAAAGAACATAAAATCAAGAGAGCCTTTACCTCATCATCAAAAACAATATTGACTGAAGCTAGTTGGTTTACCAAACCATGGAAATCACTGAGATGAGTATGTACCGATCCACCTTCCTGCATTTGCAAAGTAAATAGTTGCTTCATAAGATATACCTTATTAGAAGCCGAGGGCTTTTCATATAAATTTGCCAAGGACTTTATCAACTCTTCCATTGTCTTACACTATGATAAGCTAGAAATCATAGATGATGCAAGGATCAACCTTATGGAACCGAGAGCCTTCCGATCAAGAACATTCCATTCTTCATCCTTCATATCTGTGGGCTTGCATGTAACCCCACCCAACGGTAAGTACAAATCCTCCTGATACAGATAGTCCTCAATCTGCATCCTCCAATGTTGATAATTCTTGCCGTTAAACTTCTCCATTCGTAGTCTACTTTCTTCTGCCATTGCTGAACTCCCACTCAATAAAAAAACCCTGTGAATGACTTGTAATCAAAAAACAATACCCTACTTCCTACAAACCGTAGCTCTGATACCACTTGTCAGGGGATCTGAAGCTCTACCAATTAGATCACAATTGATTACTTTCTTATATGCAATTAAACATGAAATTATACCAAAATGATAAAGTAGCTAGAAACTTGAGACAGCAAAGAATTTGAGAGACAATACACACTCTTGTATTAAATACTACTAGAAGAAAATACAATAAGGAAGATGCCACTTCTTCCTCCACCTCAAAGGCTTGCCACACCTCAAGACCTTCTTCCCTCTCTCTCTTGCTCAACACAACAACTCTAAAGCCAGAGTTGCTATCCCTCCTTGAATGCTTTAGCTGATCTCCTTGACCTTGCTAGCTTCAATGCTTTTCTTTTCCTTTTTGATACAATTACAATACATGCCTTATGGGTCTATAAATAAGATCCCATGCTTACAAAAATAGAACTCAAGTTACAATAATTAGACACGCGCATGTAAACACTTGCTTTGCTTAACTAACTGTTCATCAACAGCAGTTCCAAAAATACACAGGTGATCGACGCCGGTCCTTGCTGATCTAGTTCTGCCGACATCGGCTGACTCCCTACCATCGTCGGTCACCTTCTCCACTGCATCTAATCGACGTCGGTCATACTGCCAATGCCAGTGGCTCTGATTCTTCAGCATCCTTTCTCTTGCGTCTGCAAATAGTTGAAGCTTTTAGCTCCACACCATAACAATATATATAAATTTTTGATCAAGTAGAGCATCAAGATCCATCCATGTGTCATCATTATGGTATCTTAGAGGTGATGTTAGCATGGACCTTTGTATATAAATTCTTGGCAAAGTAGATCACCAAAATCTTTTCAAGTGTCATCATCTCAATACCTTAGAGATGATGTTAGCATAAAACTTTATACATAAATTACTAATCAAGTAGAGAAGTGACAAATTTCCATGTGTCATCATCTCACTTGCCTGTGACCAAAGAAATAAAGCACATAAATCTATAACTTAGTTAGGAGTGGAATAGAAACACCTAATCATGTTTCTTCTAAACCCATGTAAATAAATAAAAAAATACATCAAAACCAAAATTGAGAGAGTGAAAAAGAGATAATTGTCATACTAAGATGACTAAACACCTAGAAAAGTGCATAAGAAGCCATATCATGGTGAAATCCACAAAATTCATTATTATGAAATTCAAATGAAAAGAATAAATAGGGAAAAGAACAACTTATTTTATTGCATATAATTCACATGAATTAAATAATTAGTGTATATAATTTTCAAATCCAATGTAACTAAATAAATATATTTTGAATTTCCATTTCCATTCTAATTACATTCCTTCCAAGATATCGAGAGTATTGCATATTCTAATCTCAATACAAACTATGAATCTAGAACTTCATTATGACTAATAATTTGCAAGCATTTAATAGAGTAAAACATTTACAAAAATTAACATCAATGGCTTCCTCATCTTGCATCACAATCCCCTTTGCATACATAATTATAAGACCAATTTAATAAATAGATAAAATATTTGATTCAACAACTCTGAGCCATGAGTTCAAACACTATTCCACCATTTTGGATATGGTCAATGTAGTCGAACCATACAAGAATAAGGACCGACTCTCCATTTTCACATGTATATACAAGGATGACCTCTTGGACCATCAATGTATCTAGTATTCACAATAAGACTAAGACATAGGTAGTGCCATGCATTGACTTGTTATTTGATTTATTCATGGATGGAAAGATATTACATTTTAGGCTTAGAAAAACATCAATTACATACATCAGTGGAAATACCTTAGAGATATTATAGTATCCCCATCCCACACATATCATACAAGAAAGAGATGGTGAACTCATGGCTTCTCAATGACAACATTAACATCAAGTTGTAAGAGTGGACCAATAATCTAAGCAACTTCATAGTTTAAGGCCCTACCTTAGATATACCCATTTCAGTCTTTAAACTAGGGGTGAGAATATCTATATCCATACTAAATATAATATATGGTTTTTCATCCATCACTTATTTTAATGAGGTATGGATCCCTTTTCTTGACATGATTTTAAATTCCAATAAAACCATTGCCTTAGGGGAGATCATCAGTTTCAATTTGATTGTTAAACTTACAAATCTTACAAGTTACATAGATGGTAATTTATACATGTTGTCCTATGTGTTAGATGTGATAAATACAACCATTCATTCATCTTATGAGTAAGCCTAGCAACCATCTTATGACTACCCAAAATATAGGTTTTGAGATAAATTTAATGTTCTTCATGTACATAGATTTAGGAAGAACATGAAGAGGCTGACTCAAACTTTATAGCCCATGACATATCAAGTCAAATATGATAATAACATGCCTAGGCTCCTTGACCCTATCAAAAAAATAATCAAAATATGAGAGATTAATGGTTGTACCCCAATTGCATAATAATCAAAATTGAAGGCACAAAGGCATGCCCTTTATACTTACCAAGGATTGTGCCTAACAAGTTAGTTGAATAAGAGATTATTATCCAAATAGAAAATAATTTTGATGATTAACTAAGTAGGATAATAAAAAAACCATCCATCCATCTCCTCTTAGTATTATAAAAATGTAATACATAAGGTGGGACCAACTTTAATTGATTGGAAAGATTAGGGCACATTATCAATTCAAACTGGGACTTTTCAAACACTGGGACACTAAAAATAATTTAAGATAACACATTATAAAATATGAAATAAAATTAAGGATTAAATATGGGCACCAATCTTAGGAAGAAGAAGAAATATAAGAACAAACTAGCCCATCTATGAAAGCATGCATTGGAGAAGGATCTTCAACACCTCTAAGCTTCCCCATACACATAACTACTACTATTTATCCATAGTATATTAGGGTTGAATCTCATTGCATAACTGAATATAAAAGACCTAAAAGTCTACACACATTATCTAGACTTTTCTCCATATTCCCTTTACATATATTAACCATTTCAAAACAAGTAAGTCTTCCTTTCTATCTCAAGTCATGTTTCCTATCCTCTACTGTATCCACCAGTAGTAATGTCCCAATCCATTAATTAAACATATTCATCACCAACTACCATGAAATTTACACCACCATTGGTAGTAACTCAATCCACTACATTTCCATATCCACAACCTATTATTTCTCTAGTGGTTACCTCTCCTCCCACTCCCCCACCATATTCTACCACTATAGTCCCTCCATCTCCCATTCCAATTTCATTTGGGCCAATCTCTATTGTTAAAAACTTAATAATAAAATATACCAAGAATACCAAGAATCCAAAGAACCCTCCCATTTCATCTCAAAATGTGGAAGTAGAGGAAAAGTAAGAAATTTCTCCCAATGAAAGGAAAATGAGAAAAAGGTGATATAGGGTTAGATATTATGTAGATTTATGATAGCGAGAAGGAAGATAAAATATGAGGTGATGAAGAAGATTGGGTCTCAAAAAATGAAATAAAAGAGACATAATCATTTTATAGGACCACTCAAATATAATAAGATGATGAATTGATTACTAGGGGAAGCACCTAGTAAAGAGAGATGGAATTACTATAAGAGTCCAAGGAAGTCCACCAAGGAGATGGTAACTCAGGGGCTACTAAATTATTATCAAATATATAAGGAGATGTAGAAGGAGAGACATAATAAAAGTTGCACATCATATCTTAGGGTCCATCCCCAACCACACCTCTAAGATCTCCACCTCATATCACTAGAATGGAAACCATAACAACTAGTTCCCCAAATACCTCTCCCTTGGCATAATTCCTCTAAATACACATTATTTGGAAAATCCATCAATTACTACAACTACTAGTGATATAGTAGATTATTTACATTTTTTCATTTTTTAAGCCAAATAAACAAGCCATAAGTAGTTGTAATGTCAATTCTGACTACCAAAGCCCAACTTTATATTGTGATCCCTACCACCACTATTATGACCAATGAGGATGCATACATTACTATTAATATATATTTTAAAAACATATTAATCACCCTGATTACATACTCATTATTTAGTATAACTAGTCCACAGTATCCTAGGATAAGTAAATGGGCACATTTTAAAAACATAGTATCTACTTAAATTTTTACTACACTAGTTACCCCTCATAGGCTAACTACATAGTTATAAATTCTTATTGCCCAAACACCCCAGGTATACTCAATTATTATTTTGGTCTATAAATCATCAAGGTAAGCCAAATATGTGACTGATACCCCAGTCCAAAGTAAAGTTACTATATGGAGGAAGACTATTCCTCATTTTCATGCAATAGGTACATCCTCTCCAAATTCCATGCTACTTATAGGAAAATCCCCCTCAATTACTACTATAAAATGAAATAGATCAAATATAGCAACAAGTTGCACTAGACCTTCCTTAGTGGATTCAAAGTTATAATAGGAAGAAATAATGAGACAATATTTGGTGATAACTAAAAAGCCCATAGTAAAATTCAATTTTTCTAGACAGATAGACACCTTGAGAAAGGTTAAGAGGAAAACTATGGTTATTAATGGTTATTAGGTCAATTTGGAA